>WNGS01002617.1:0-16795 GCA_020271785.1 Procambarus virginalis
GGGTAAGATTATGTTTATGAGCAAGATTTACGAGACACTGAGGTAGATGCTTACATAAATACTAAGTCTGCTATAATTAGATAATTTTTATAGCAAAACACGACAATAAATGCAAGTATACAAAAAAATTAAACAATTAGAAGTAGAATAAAGATCACTAGATAGCCATGAAGGATACTCAACTTTGGTAGAGAGAGAACAAAAAATCAGTAGAGACTGTCAAGATGAATATATAACAAAAAATTAGACAAATTAGACAAATGACAAATACACAAAAGATCGGCCTGAAGGGCCGACAAAAAAAAATAATAAGCAAGCAGTACAGCAGTACAATTACAAAGTACTCAAACCCACACCCAACAACCTAACCCTTGAAACAACACAAAACAAGCCAACTGGCCCCGAAAACCACACAGAGAGGTACAAATACATAACTACAGCAAATTAAATAAAATACTTCCACACACGCACGCAACCGCCGCCCACGCACACAAACGGACACAACACCACAACACATTGCACACACATAAACAACCCATAAAAGGTTGATGCACAAGCTGGAGAAACAGGCAGGAGTAACTGGTAGGGCGCTCCAGTGGATAAGGGAGTACCTAAGCAATAGGAAGCAGAGAGTTACAGTTAGGGGTGAGATCTCAGAATGGCGTGAAGTCACCAGTGGAGTCCCACAGGGCTCTGTGCTTGGACCTATCCTGTTCCTGATATACGTAAATGATCTCCCAGAGGGTATAGACTCATTCCTCTCAATGTTTGCTGAAAACGCCAAAATTATGAGAAGGATTAAGACAGAGGAGGACAGTTTGAGGCTTCAAGAAGACCTGGACAAGCTGCAGGAATGGTCGAACAAATGGCTGTTAGAGTTTAACCCAAGCAAATGTAATGTAATGAAGATAGGGGTAGGAAGCAGGAGACCAGATACAAGGTATCACTTGGGAGATGAAATACTTCAAGAGTCAGAGAGAGAGAAAGACCTGGGGGTTGATATCACGCCAGACCTGAAGCTCATATCAAGAGGATAACATCAGCAGCATATGCCAGGTTGGCTAACATAAGAACGGCCTTTAGAAACTTGTGTAAGGAATCTTTCAGAACATTATATACCACATATGTCAGACCAATCCTGGAGTATGCGGCTCCAGCATGGAGTCCATATCTAGTCAAGCATAAAACTAAACTGGAGAAGATTCAAAGGTTTGCCACCAGACTAGTACCCGAGCTGAGAGGTATGAGCTACGAGGAGAGACTACAGGAATTGAACCTCACTTCGTTGGAAGACAGAAGAGTTAGGGGGGACATGATCACCACTTTCAAGATTCTCAGGGGAATCGACAGGGTTGATAAAGACAGGCTGTTTAACACAAGGGGCACACGCACAAGGGGACACAGGTGGAAACTGAGTGCCTAAATGAGCCACAGAGATATTAGAAAGAACTTTTTTAGTGTCAGAGTGGTTGACAAATGGAATGCATTAGGAAGCGATGTGGTGGAGGCTGACTCCATACACAGTTTCAAGTGTAGATATGATAGAGCCCAATAGGCTCAGGAACCTGTACACCTGTTGATTGACGGTTGAGAGGCGGGACCAAAGAGCCAGAGCTCAACCCCCGAAAGCACAACTAGGTGAGTACTAGGTGAGTATACACACACACACACACACACAAATCACTTAAAAGGAGGAAACACGTCAATGGGAGGCGAATATTTGTCAGGAAACTCATGCGGAGGATATTTCCGCTTATAGGCCTCCCACACTAAGTACTCCCTGTCGGTAGGAAAACGATCCCCCTGCTTCAGATGGGCGTGCATAAACTCGGGAATCACCAGATCAGGCGGAAGTGGCAGCACCCGGAACTGGGCGGCAATAGTCGCATAACGAGGTAAGACAGAGCGAAGGGAGGCAGAAGACACGGAAGAAGCAAACGCAGGCCATTGAGACGGCCCCGCCGCCGGACGCACATGAGAAGAAGACGAAGGCCGCCAAGACGGCAACCCCACACCCGACACCGCAAAGATGGTCGGAGACAGTAGAAGCGGCAAAACCGCCGCTGATGAACCAGGGGACGAAACTGGGGGCACAGAACCTCCAGAGCGAGCAGTCTTCTTTAACACCACCACCAGGTCACCACGCTCACCAGCAGGAGGAACCACCCCCCACTCAGAACCGGAACCATCCGACGCAGGCGACGCAATTGAAGCAAGCTCCACAGGCACCTCACTAGAAGAAACATCGACACTGGCAGCCGCAGGCACACGGATCTCGTCACCACCGACGAATGCGACGCAACCGGAACCTCACCACCGTCACTGAAAGACCCACCATCGTCGAATTATCCCACATCAGCCTAATCAGAAGATCGTCGGGAACACTTGGGCACCGGCCTCACATCATCAGAGTCGGATGTCGACCCAGAGACCCGGTCTACACAAGCCGGGCAAACCGACGCTCTCTGCATGACGGCAGCATCCTCAACCACACGGGGAACCAGGTCGAGCACAGTAGGAGGCCCCACAGCCACCCCAGCACCCAGCACAGCCGCGGCACACAGCGAGGGTGCAGTGACAAGCACCACAGATGAACAGGAAGACGGGGGAGCCGTGCATACGGGAGCCGGAAGAACCACGGTAGTATCCAGGACAGCAACCGGGGCAGGACAAATACCGACGGCGACACAACCTCCTGAGGAGTGGCAACCGCAACAGGCGACACAGCCTCCGGAGAAGGGGCGACATCAACAGGAGGCGCATCAGGCGACACATGGGGCACGGCAGCAGCCAAAGAGTCGTCCACATCCACAACCACCGAATCCTCCTCCACAGGGAGCGGCGGGAAATCCTCCTCACGGAAGAGGTTGACGGGTGCGACGGCAGGTTCAGAGCACCCAGCAGTCTGATGGCCCAAGAGGCCACAACAGTAACACGTACGGGGTTGACGAGCATAATACACCCTAACGTAGCACCCCAGAAGCTTCACTTGAGATAGCCGCCGTAGCCTCATGGCTAGGGTGCGAATATTCGACCGCACACCCTTTAGCAGATCCGAGGAGAGCAGGTGCAACCGCACAGTGACGACCGCTCCAAACTGGCTGAAATACCGCTTCAGCAGCCCCTCCGGGAATTCCAGGGGCGCCACATGCATGCTTACATACGTGACGGCACCACTGCGATCAGAGACAGTCACAGTGCCTGCAACTTTGGGCAGGGGCAAGGTCCGCCCCTCGTAGCGACGTAAAAACGCCCTATACACCTCCTCCGTTGTTAGTTTAACAATCACCCTACGGGCAGTCACCAGCTCAACGCCAAAAGTATCCCCCACAGGGACCCCCAGCATGTCAAACAGCACCAACCCTACCTCAGGATATCCCGCTCGAGCAGAAAACTCGAGGCCTATAGACTAGGCACGCACAACAGGGTGGGAGGGGGGGGCCCCCATGGCGCGACACGCCAAACTGCCCCCGCCCCCTCGCAACTCTAGGCAGCAACTCTGTAGCTATAATTTGTTGTTGACCAAACCACTCTCTAGAAATTGAAGAGACGATGACGTTTCGATCCGTCCTGGAGCATTATCAAGTCGATTGTGATGAGACGAGCTGTTGTTGTTGTTGTTATAGATTCAGCTATTCGGAACAAGTTCCAAGTAGCACGGGCTATGGTGAGCCCGTAACTTACCTGGTACAGGAGTGGGGCAAGTTGCACAGGCAACAGGCGAGCCCGTAGTGGACTTACCAGGCACAAGAACGGTGCCATGAGACGAGCGTGGCAAGGGCATTAAGTAGGCGAGAGAGAGGTGACGAGATGGAAATCTTAGAGGAAGATAAGAGCAAAGCAAAAGATACGGAAGGTAAGGTGTAATAAAGGTGGTAATAAGAATAAGAAAGGAATCGTAAGAGAAAAAGAAAGATAAAAAAGAAAGATAAAAGGAAGGTAAGGCTTATGTTAGGTTACGTTTGTTAGAAAGTTTAAAACATTTGAGTATATACTGAGAAAGATAAGAATCAACAGCAACAAAGCCAGGACTTAGGTTTTTGTTGGGTATGTTGTGTATCAGAGCCGATTCGACAAGACGGCGTCTGTGTAGAGTAGAGGCAGGAAAGATTATTTTAGACGAAGATCAATCAATAGGATGATTAGGATCCCTAACATGTTAGAAGAGAGCATTGTTTGTGTCTGCAGACTTAACACTTCTTTTGTGTTCCTTAAGTTTGTCATTTAGTGTACGGTCAGTTTCCTGTTTCTCATGGGACATGCTTCGTGTAGAAGTCTTGGTCTAAATTCCCTTGTTCTTGGTCTTCTCTTATTTTCCAATTCTCATTTTTAATGAGTAACTTTGTTTTCTGTGACCTCTGCGGAAGCTTTATTGTTTCCGGTGGAATGACTTCGGGTTTGTGTATTCGGTTCTTCCCCTGGTTCTGGGTATCATGGTTCAGGTTTGTGTATTCGGTTCTTCCCCAGGTTCTGGGTATCATGGTTCAGGTTTGTGTATTCGGTTCTTCCCCAGGTTCTGGGTATTAATTCAGGTTGCGTGTATCAGCTAGGATATAGTTTATTGTAATTATGTTCTACATATATTGACCATTTAAATAGAAGAGAAATTTCACACCACAGGGCAAATAGCAATAGCCCAACCTAAGCACGTGCCAGCAATATTAGCAGCTGAGAGACTCTAGCAACTGAGAGACTGTAGCAGTTGAGAGACTGTAGCAGCTGAGAGACTGTAGCAACTGAGAGACTGTAGCAGTTGACAGACTGTAGCAGCTGAGAGACTGTAGCAGTTGAGAGACTGTAGCAGCTGAGAGACTGTAGCAACTGAGAGACTGTAGCAGTTGAGAGACTGTAGCAGCTGAGAGACTGTAGCAACTGAGAGACTGTAGCAGTTGAGAGACTGTAGCAGTTGAGAGACTGTAACAGCTGAGAGACTGTGGCAGCTGAGAGACTGTAGCAGCTGAGAGACAGTAGCAGCTGAGAGACTGTAGCAGCTGAGAGACTGTAGCAGCTGAGAGACTGTAGCAGCTGAGAGACTGTAGCAGTTGAGAGACTGTAGCAGCTGAGAGACTGTAGCAGCTGAGAGACTGAAGCAGCTGAGAGACTCTAGCAGCTGAGAGACTCTAGCAACTGAGAGACTGTAGCAACGGAGAGACTGTAGCAGCTGAGAGACTGTAGCAGTTGAGAGACTGTAGCAGCTGAGAGACTGTAGCAGCTGAGAGACTGTAGCAGCTGAGAGACTGTAGCAGCTGAGAGACTGTAGCAGTTGAGAGACTGTAGCAGCTGAGAGACTGTAGCAACTGAGAGACTGTAGCAGTTGAGAGACTGTAGCAGCTGAGAGACTGTAGCAACTGAGAGACTGTAGCAGTTGAGAGACTGTAGCAGTTGAGAGACTGTAGCAGCTGAGAGACTGTAGCAGCTGAGAGACTGTAGCAGCTGAGAGACAGTAGCAGCTGAGAGACTGTAGCAGCTGAGAGACTGTAGCAGCTGAGAGACTGTAGCAGCTGAGAGACTGTAGCAGCTGAGAGACTGTAGCAGTTGAGAGACTGTAGCAGTTGAGAGACTGTAGCAGCTGAGAGACTGTAGCAGTTGAGAGACTGTAGCAGCTGAGAGATTGTAGCAGCTGAGAGACTGTAGCAGCTGAGAGACTGAAGCAGCTGAGAGACTGTAGCAGCTGAGAGACTGTAGCAGTTGAGAGACTGTAGCAGCTGAGAGACTGTAGCAGCTGAGAGACTGTAGCAGCTGAGAGACTGAAGCAGCTGAGAGACTCTAGCAGCTGAGAGACTCTAGCAACTGAGAGACTGTAGCAACTGAGAGACTGTAGCAGCTGAGAGACTGTAGCAGTTGAGAGACTGTAGCAGCTGAGAGACTGTAGCAGCTGAGAGACTGTAGCAGCTGAGAGACTGTAGCAGCTGAGAGACTGTAGCAGCTGAGAGACTGTAGCAGTTGAGAGACTGTAGCAGCTGAGAGACTGTAGCAGCTGAGAGACTGTAGCAGCTGAGAGACTGTAGCAGCTGAGAGACTGTAGCAGCTGAGAGACTGTAGCAGCTAAGAGACTAATAAGAGAGAGAGTTACGGGCTCACCATAGCCCGTGCTACTTGGAACTTTGTTCCAGGTAGTGAATCTTAAACAACAACAACAAGCTGAGAGACTGTAGCAGCTGAGAGACTGTAGCAGCTGAGAGACTGTAGCAGCTGAGAGACTGAAGCAGCTGAGAGACTGTAGCAGCTGAGAGACTGTAGCAGTTGAGAGACTGTATCAGCTGAGAGACTGTAGCAGCTGAGAGACTGTAGCAGCTGAGAGACTGAAGCAGCTGAGAGACTGTAGCAGCTGAGAGACTGTAGCAGCTGAGAGACCGTAGCAGCTGAGAGACTGTAGCAGCTAAGAGACTGTAGCAGCTGACAGACTGTAGCAGTTGAGAGACTGTAGCAGTTGAGAGACTGTAGCAGCTGAGAGACTGTAGCAGCTAAGAGACTGTAGCAGCTGACAAACTGTAGCAGCTGACAGACTGTAGCAGGTAAGAGACTGTAACAGCTGAGAGACTGTAGCAGCTGAGAGACTGTAGCAGCTGAGAGACTGTAGCAGGTAAGAGACTGTAGCAGCTGAGAGACTGTAGCAGCTGAGAGACTGTAGCAGCTGAGAGACTGTTGCAGCTGAGAGACTGTAGCAGCTGAGAGACTGTAGCAGGTAAGAGACTGTAGCAGCTGAGAGACTGTAGCAGCTGAGAGACTGTAGCAGCTGAGAGACTGTAGCAGTTGAGAGACTGTAGCAGCTGAGAGACTGTAGCAGCTGAGAGACTGTAGCAGCTGAGAGACTGTAGCAGCTGAGAAACTGTAGCAGCTGAGAGACTGTAGCAGCTGAGAGACTGTAGCAGCTGAGAGACTGTAGCAGCTGAGAGACTGTAGCAGTTGAGAGACTGTAGCAGCTGAGAGACTGTAGCAGTTGAGAGACTGTAGCAGCTGAGAGACTGTAGCAGCTGAGAGACTGTAGCAGCTGAGAGACTGTAGCAACTGAGAGACTGTAGCAGTTGAGAGACTGTAGCAGCTGAGAGACTGTAGCAGCTGAGAGACTGTAGCAGCTGAGAGACTGTTGCAGCTGAGAGACTGTAGCAGCTGAGAGACTGTAGCAGTTGAGAGACTGTAGCAGTTGAGAGACTGTAGCAGCTGAGAGACTGTAGCAGCTGAGAGACTGTAGCAGTTGAGAGACTGTAGCAGCTGAGAGACTGTAGCAGCTGAGAGACTGTAGCAGCTGAGAGACTGTAGCAGCTAAGAGACTAATAAGAGAGAGAGTTACGGGCTCACCATAGCCCGTGCTACTTGGAACTTTGTTCCAGGTAGTGAATCTTAAACAACAACAACAAGCTGAGAGACTGTAGCAGCTGAGAGACTGTAGCAGCTGAGAGACTGTAGCAGCTGAGAGACTGAAGCAGCTGAGAGACTGTAGCAGCTGAGAGACTGTAGCAGTTGAGAGACTGTATCAGCTGAGAGACTGTAGCAGCTGAGAGACTGTAGCAGCTGAGAGACTGAAGCAGCTGAGAGACTGTAGCAGCTGAGAGACTGTAGCAGCTGAGAGACCGTAGCAGCTGAGAGACTGTAGCAGCTAAGAGACTGTAGCAGCTGACAGACTGTAGCAGTTGAGAGACTGTAGCAGTTGAGAGACTGTAGCAGCTGAGAGACTGTAGCAGCTAAGAGACTGTAGCAGCTGACAAACTGTAGCAGCTGACAGACTGTAGCAGGTAAGAGACTGTAACAGCTGAGAGACTGTAGCAGCTGAGAGACTGTAGCAGCTGAGAGACTGTAGCAGGTAAGAGACTGTAGCAGCTGAGAGACTGTAGCAGCTGAGAGACTGTAGCAGCTGAGAGACTGTTGCAGCTGAGAGACTGTAGCAGCTGAGAGACTGTAGCAGGTAAGAGACTGTAGCAGCTGAGAGACTGTAGCAGCTGAGAGACTGTAGCAGCTGAGAGACTGTAGCAGTTGAGAGACTGTAGCAGCTGAGAGACTGTAGCAGCTGAGAGACTGTAGCAGCTGAGAGACTGTAGCAGCTGAGAACTGTAGCAGCTGAGAGACTGTAGCAGCTGAGAGACTGTAGCAGCTGAGAGACTGTAGCAGCTGAGAGACTGTAGCAGTTGAGAGACTGTAGCAGCTGAGAGACTGTAGCAGTTGAGAGACTGTAGCAGCTGAGAGACTGTAGCAGCTGAGAGACTGTAGCAGCTGAGAGACTGTAGCAACTGAGAGACTGTAGCAGTTGAGAGACTGTAGCAGCTGAGAGACTGTAGCAGCTGAGAGACTGTAGCAGCTGAGAGACTGTTGCAGCTGAGAGACTGTAGCAGCTGAGAGACTGTAGCAGCTGAGAGACTGTAGCAGTTGAGAGACTGTAGCAGTTGAGAGACTGTAGCAGTTGAGAGACTGTAGCAGCTGAGAGACTGTTGCAGCTGAGAGACTGTAGCAGCTGAGAGACTGTAGCAGTTGAGAGACTGTAGCAGTTGAGAGACTGTAGCAGCTGAGAGACTGTAGCAGCTGAGAGACTGTAGCAGTTGAGAGACTGTAGCAGCTGAGAGACTGTAGCAGCTGAGAGACTGTAGCAGCTGAGAGACTGTAGCAGCTGAGAGACTGCAGCAGCTGAGAGACTGTAGCAGCTGAGAGACTGTAGCAGCTGAGAGACTGTAGCAGCTGAGAGACTGTAGCAGTTGTGAGACTGTAGCAGTTGAGAGACTGTAGCAGCTGAGAGACTGTAGCAGTTGAGAGACTGTAGCAGCTGAGAGACTGTAGCAGCTGAGAGACTGTAGCAGCTGAGAGAGCCTAAAACCCGTCTGACTTCCCCGATGGTTACCCCGTTATGGATCTCAAGAGTTGAGAAAGATCAGAGAGTTTAAAAGAACCCGGTTACGGATGGAGAGTTCGTAACAATAATGGCATCTCCAGTGGGATCCTTTTCTCTTGCCCAGAGTTTCCAATGACCTTGGTGGATGTAGTGGCTTGTTTAAGGGATTTTTACCAATTTTTAAGTGTTCATTATTCATTCGGCATGGCAATTAAACCAACTATCGGGTTGTTAGACGAGGTTCAGGACTTCTTGAACAGGGACAACTATCTCAATGAATTAAAGAGCTTGTTAAAACCACAACTATTGTTGATAACTTCGTATTTAGAACTGAAAGTGTCAGTAGGTGATAAGGGAGAGGACAGTTTGTCTAAGGTGTACAGATATTTGAAGGTCGAATCAAAGGCGACAAGTGATGTGGCAGAGCGAAGTAAAATTAAAGGTAGTGAAGAGGACGTCTCTTTTTATAACGAGAATGATGCTGCAAGCGACGTAAAAAGAGTCAGAACTGAACATAAGTGTTTACAGATAAAACTTAAGGAAATGTAAATATAGCGTGACATAGAAAGAAAAAAATGGAAATGGAGATTGCTGAGATGGATTAACAGAGGGAAATGATTGAGAGGGATAAAGAGAAGCAACATGAGCTGGAAGTGTTACGTTAGGTGGTGTATGTGATAGTTGCAGTGGTTTTGACCCTGTCCTGAACATTAAGATGGTGCCAAAATTTAACGAAAAAAAGTTTTTCAAAATATTAAAGTTTTTCACTGCTTTTGAAAGGGTCGCCGTACCTTTAGACTGGTCTAAAGAGAATTGGGAAATAATGATTAAGTCTGTGTTAACCGGAAAATCACAAACTACCTACTCGACGTTATCTGTGAGTGATTCGGGCTATTACGATGCTGTAAGAAAGGTTGTAATTCATGCATATGAATTGGTACCAGAGGCGTACAGACGAAAATATAGAAATCTTAAGGATGTTGCCAAACACACATGTACAGAGTTTGCAAGAATGAGGGAACGATAATTTTTTGAGTGGTGTGATTCCAGGAAAACTGAAAACAAAATACAGCTGGAGCAACTTATACTACTAGAAGATTTTAAAGATTGCTTGTCTGAGGATTTGAAGACCAATTTAGAAGAGGAACAGGTAGAAACGTTGCAGTTGGCCGCTACGATGGTGAAAGGTGAAGAATTAGGGGGAACATGATACAGGTGTACAAGTGGATGATTGTATTTGATTTTTTCTTTATTTGGAATAACATATAAATATAACATAAAAAACAAGGTACCAAAGCACCAGAACATGTGAATACAGGGAACACAAGAACAGGATAAAATAAAACAGGACTAGATCACACCCGCCGACAAACACACACGGACGACATATACATCAGGAAAGCACTTCAAAACAATACAGGGAAATGCACAAAACTAAAACGCGCCTCCCACACTGTACCACGCTCATACAGCACGGCCCAAAACACTGGCACCGTCACCACTATTATAAAACCACCACATAACCATGAAATATATGAACGTATGTGTCATATTCCTGATATATATAACACATACGCGGGACAGCAAATAATCGGATAAGTATAAACAATTCACAAATAAGCACATACGGCAAACCCGCGAAGAAAAAAAAATGCAACCATTCAAACACAAAAAACTGCATGTAAGAACAAGCACACAAAGCGTTATTTGAATGAACATAACAAAGGGAATACTAATAGGGTTATCTTGAGATTATCTTGAGATGATTTCGGGGTTTAGCGTCCCTGCGGCCCGATCCTCGACCAGGGCTTCTTTATGTTACACACCCCAAGAAAGCAGGCGGTAGCAGCTGTCTAACTCCCAGGTACCTACACATAGAAATCACAGTAGCGTGATGCATCAAATGAACAAATCCACAAGGGCCGTGACGAGTGTTCGAACCTCGTCACGGCCCTTGTGGTTTTGTTCATTTAACGCATCATGCTATTGTGATTTCTGTGTGTAATAAAGTAAGGGCGAAGAGGTAGAACAGCTTACTAACAGTGCTTGGGTGCATGGGAGGAATTGTGTAAAATCCTGGTTTGTGTCTCGGAGAGGCTGCAGGATCCGAGTAAGGTCAGTAGAACTTCCGGTTGCAATTCTTTTAACCATGTCATAGCTCAGTCGATTAAGGCATCATCTGGGATCCTCTCGGACGTAGGTTCGAACCCTTGTCACGGCCCTTGTCGATTTCTTCCCAGGTACCTATTTACTGCTAGGTAACAGGGGAATCAGGTTAAAAAAACCTTTTGCCCATTTGTTGCGCCTTCACCGGGGATCGAACCCTGAACCTCAGGACTTCGAATCCGAAGTGCTGTCCACTAAGCTGTCAGGCACCCCAGGGTGCTAATAGGAGGTCACGCGCCTCAGGGTGTTAAAAATACCAACACAAAACAGAATACGAAACAATGGGCATAAATTGGATAAGTATAGATTGAAGAAAGAACTGAGTAAATACTGGTTCGGTAACAGGGATGTTGATTTGTGGAACCAATTACCATGTAACACAAAAGAATTAGGGTCCCTTGACTGTTTCAAGCGTAGGTTAGACTTATATATGAATGAGATTGGGTGGATATAAATTGGAGCTGCCTGGTATGGGCCAATACGCCCCATTAATAATGTTTCCAATCTTCTAGTGTGCTGTTCTGGAATGTGATGATGTACTGCCAGTCAACTTGTCCTCCTACAAAGAAAGTCGCTTTTCAATCTTATGCAGTACATAAGGCCAAAAATTTTCGTACTTGAAAATGGAAGCGACTCGCAAAAATGACGTACTATTCGTTTTTCTGTTTTGGGTCGTCTGGTAGATTAGGAGAGGACACTTTAAATTGTCCGTTTTCTTGACGTTGGGAAACCTTAGGAGAACTGGCTGGACTGGAAGCAGACGGGAGGATGCAAGTGGAGCGCTGGTAGATTTCCCTTTTGGAGCGTGCTAGCGAGTGGGCTGCTAGAGCACTGGAAGACCTCGCCTTTGGAGCGTGCTAGCGAGTGGGCTGCTAAAGCACTGGAAGACCTCGCCTTTGGAGCGTGCTAGCGAGTGGGCTGCTAGAGCACTGGAAGACCTCGCCTTTGGAGCGTGCTAGCAAGTGGGCTGGTAGAGCACTGGACTTTGCCTTTGGAGTGTCCTAGCAAGTGGACTGGTAGAGCACTGGACTTTGCCTTTGGAGCGTGCTAGCAAGTGGACTGGTAGAGCACTGGAAGACTTAAATGGATGAGATGCAGAGCTGGCTTAAGAGCTGAAGCTTCGGCGACTCATGGGAGTGTCTAGTGGGCTATTTTGGGGAAGTGAAACTGGTGCTGTGGGATCTGTCAGTTATTTACTCTTTATCAATAATTGACAGAATCCCTAGACACTATGCATCTATACCTACTATAAATCGATTTATTTGGAGTATTTTTCATTTCTTTATGTAGATTGGGGCACATGGAGATAGGTACGAACTGCCTCACACTCCCATCTTAAGTGCAGAACACAAAACGAGAGCTCAAGTAGAGAAAATAACACACTTAGAATATATAAGAAAAAAGTAACGGAAGTCTTGTCCAACTAAGTAGTAAAAAAGATGATCAGAATAAAAAAAATCTTGAAAACATCTCAGCCAGACAGAATCGAAAGAGAAGACACAGTCACCAACAGAACATAAACAGGCAGACCAAACAGTTCAGACAATACTAACAATGCAGGAGAGGCAGACACCAGCAGAACATAAACTGTTACAAGCAGACCAAACAGTTCAGTCAATATCAACAATGCATTAGAGTGAACTGACGCATGGCATTATGGACCTCGCTAGTTGGTTAATTGCAGTTCGCCAAAACAAAAGCCACAGGTCATTGTTACACAATCCATGACTGTCACCGAGGATCGTGTTCAGCCCCCGGTCATTGATTTTACTCGTTTCTCTTCATTAACAAAACTAATCAAAGTTACACAACTTGGGTTTCTCTTTCTTCGGAAGAAGGTTATCAAATAGTCCTTTCAGGAATGATGAAATATTATTTTTATTGAGTAAGATAAATCCAAACAGATATTTATGGGAAAGTATTTGAGAATCTCCTTAATAAGTTGATTCAGAATCTCGGTCTATGGATTGACCAAGATAAAATTAATATTTTGGATTGTAAAGGTAGATTACAACATTCAGATATTGTTTAAGACTCCACTTGCCCAAAGGTCTTCCCGAAGAATCGTAGAGTAACAAAGTTAGTTTTACTATGCATACACTAGCAACTAACTTAACATTATGATGTGTTATATACACTCACCCAAATATACCATCAGACTGTCATCCTTGAGGAATCCAATATTGTTAAGATGGCTTTTATAGGAATGATAAAGTGCTGAAGCTCTCATGCAAGAGTTTGTCCACACTAGGTCCACCTTCACTCCCAAAGGAAAGAGTGGTCTATCTACGGCCCTTCGACATGACGGACGGAGATTACACAGGGGCTATAGCACTCTCAGGAGCTCAAGGCAGACAACCTTTGAAGGCTTATATGTGTTTACTTACCTGTGCCACAACCCAGTCAGCCTAGAAGTAACTTCAGATATGACTACTCAATCGTTTCTGAAAGTTCTTTGCTGATTTGCAGCACATAGATATTGTCCCAACTCAACAAGCACAGACAATGGAACCCACTGTGTAGCTGGCGAAACAAGTCTTCAAGACATTTATTCACGCCCAATAGTCTGTACTGCACTGGAACAACGCCTGTGTCAATGGAACTTCAAACCATGCACGGAGGCATGGAGAGTTCTTTGGAAGAATGGCAGGCATCATCAAACGATGTATGAGAAAGGTGTTACATCTTCAGTAACTCTGCTGATGATGGTCACTGTGATTGAATTACGAGTTAACAACAGGATGTTAACTTGTATGTCAGATGATTTTTCACAACAAACCCCAATAAGCCCAGCTCAACTGATGTATGACCGACCTCTGAAATCAATACCAACTCATGGGGATGAAGAGATCAGAGATCCCTCGTACATGAATGAAGTTTGATTAATTAAGGGTCTTAAACATCATTCAAAGGTGGAATAAATTGTGGACGGGAGAATAATTAATATCTCTGAGAGAACATCATTATGGGGCTAATTTTCCCTACAATAGAGATTACATTTCTTCCTCCTGTTTAGATAGTACTTTTTGTAATTATATCCACCATAGCTCAAAATTTGATGTATTAAACAATTACATAATAGAATTTTATACCATTTACTTTATAGAATTAAAAAATGAAGCTAAAAAAATTAAATATTCCTAGGCCCTACTAAAGCACCCATATGTACTATATTAGGCCTCTTATAGCGTGCATTAGGCCTATTAAGGTTAGTTTATTTTGTCTTTGCAACATCAGTAGAAAATTGTTTTTTGGTCCAAATTCAATAGTACCGATTTCTACATTCTAACTGAGCTGTACGTCGGTATATGTACTATCGTCCTCATCCTTCCTATAAGTACTGTCAGAATAGGAGGATAGCTTGAATAAACACACAACCTGGAGATATTGTCTTGGTGGGTAGTGATGGACTAAGGTCTGATTGGCGATTAGGTAAAGTAGTATCCATCCATCTGGACAGCCAAGGGGGTTTTAAGAATAGTGAAAGTTCCATCTAAGAGAGTTATCTCCCTGAAAATCCTTAAATTTTTTTATTTGGAATCCATAGGTAGGATAGATCTTAGACAAACTCCAGTTTCAACCAGCACTTTGCATCACACAAACACAGACTCCAACCCAACACATCCAAACACAAAGGACAGCAGCACAATAGTGTAGACAGAACCTGCGCATACACTATTAAACCAGAGAGAAGTAATCTTAACGGTATAGTGTCTCGTGTATCTCCTATGGCATGGACTCTCATCCGGTAATCGCCCCTCAGGAAGATGTGAAAAATATCCACAGTATAACTTTATTAACAATTTATATGGAATTTTCCAATAGTAAATTCTCCTTTCTTAAGAGCCTTCTATAGGCGTCATAATAGTGAACAGCCTAGAGGCGCACACCATACGGCGCCATGACTTGATTTTGGCTACAGATGTGAAAATATTGTGCCAAACAGTTAATTGAGTCCACAACATTTTTACTCGGGCACCTGGTCTGCCCCATAGTATCATTGGACGGTTCGTGGCTGTTTCTGTTTCTCATTTTTGGTATCAAGTTAATAATATTACATATGCCACAAACCATTTATCCCACAGGAGCACCTGTTAAGCAGCCGGGTGCTTAACAGGTGCCCTAAGCCAACGTACACGGTGAAATTAACATCATTAATTAATGTGATTTAAAATTCTGATATAAATTGTTTGGATTAAATTCTTGCATTTAGTTTTTAGAACATAACATTTGCTGGTATAAGACTATCTAATCACAGAATTACTACTGCTCGTGGATGTGAACAATTATCAGAGCCTCGCCACATGGAACATGAATATATATTATCTTACTGATGTGGAACTCTTCTCAGGATGGTAGAAGCTGCTTCAACATTCCTGAATTACACAACCTTTTCTCTGTCTGAGAGTTTGACTCAATAACAGATACTTCTCTTCAGCATTCAGTTAAGCTGGAGTCTTTTCTTTATTGACTTATTAATGATCAATTTAATTAGTAGAAAGTATTCTATAGCAATTAATGCAATACGACTCAATGACCACAAACCGATGGTCATTCAGAATTTACAGGTATTCAATGTCGATTTATTTGAGATTTTAAATTATTATTTTTAAGGGCTTCGTTTCAACATTAAAACCACCATACAACCCAACCCATTCCAACACCACACTTCCAACCACCAACACGTCCAACACCACATTCCAACACCACCTTCCCACACCACCTTCCAACACCCACCGTCCAACACCACATTCCAACACCACCTTCCAACACCACCTTCCAACACCACCTTCCAACACCACCCTTCCAACACCACCCTCCAACACCACCGTCCAACACCACCGTCCAACACCACCGTCCAACACCACCGTCCAACACCACCGTCCAACACCACCGTCCAACACCACCGTCCAACACCACCGTCCAACACCACCGTCCAACACCACCGTCCAACACCACCGTCCAACACCACCGTCCAACACCAACTTCCAACACCAACTTCCAACACCACCTTCCAACACCCACCCTCCAACACCACCCTTCCAACACCACCGTCCAACACCACCGTCCAACACCACCTTCCAACACCACCGTCCAACACCACCGTCCAACACCACCTTCCAACACCACCTTCCAACACCACCGTCCAACACCACCCATTCCAACACCACCGTCCAACACCACCGTCCAACACCACCGTCCAACACCACCTTCCAACACCACCTTCCAACACCACCTTCCAACACTCACCTTCCAACACCACCTTCCAACACCACCTTCCAACACCACCTTCCAACACCACCTTCCAACACCACCTTCCAACACCACCGTCCAACACCACCGTCCAACACCACCTTCCAACACCACCTTCCAACACCACCTTCCAACCCCACCTTCCAACCCCACCTTCCAACACCACCTTCCAACACCACCTTCCAACACCACCTTCCAACACCACCTTCCAACACCACCTTCCAACACCACCGTCCAACACCACCGTCCAACACCACCTTCCAACACCACCGTCCAACACCACCTTCCAACACCACCTTCCAGCACCACCGTCCAACACCACTTTCCAACACCACCGTCCAACACCACCTTCCAACACCACCGTCCAACACCACCTTCCAACACCACCTTACAACACCACCTTCCAACACCACCCTCCAACACCACCTTCCAACACCACCGTCCAACACCAATGTCCAACACCACCGTCCAACACCACCGTCCAACACCACCTTCCAACACCACCGTCCAACACCACCGTCCAACACCACCTCACCCCTTCCCCCGTCCAACACCAAC
>WNGS01002617.1:16820-46037 GCA_020271785.1 Procambarus virginalis
CTGAATTGCATTTGTGGATTTGTTTCCAAATAAGATTTAGTAGGTCTTTCTAGTTAATGGTAGTTATTGAGTTGAACTCCATAAGTGGACTTTTTTTTTTAGTTATTATTAACAACATTATTTAGTGTATAGGTTGGGGTTAGAGTAGATGAGGGTAGGATCGTCAGCAAACAAAATAGGTTACAAAATGTTAGAGACCTAGGGGAGATCATGCTGTATATAAAAATAAGAAGGTCCCAAGATGCTACCATGTGGCACTCCAACTGTTAATGGTAGAGTGGGAAAGGTTATATTTTTGATGGCTCACTTGGTGTTATCCAAAGTACGATTGGAATAGGTCCAGTGCATGGCTCGGATTCCATAAGGATGGAGTTTAAGTAAGAGATAATGGTGATTAACAGTACAAAGGCCTTTCTCAGGTCAAGGGCTGGAGTAAATTATATCATGGAGACTAGTAATTGCATCGTTGGAACTCTTTTGAGAGCGGAAGCCAAAGACGGGGTAAGAATGTAGAATTTTACGAGATCGGAGTAGAGCTGTGTGTAGATAATTTTTCAAATATTTGCATAGTATGGGTAGGTTGATATTGGTATATAATTGTTTATGTCTGCCAGGTTACCTCCTTTATGAACTGGAATCATTCTTGCTTTTTAAGGATATCAGGTAAGGTATGACATCAAGGATTTGTTGAACAGCAGAGTTATAGGTGGCGCAAGGGCTTGGGAGGCTCTTGTATACAAATGGTGGGATTTCGCTGATTTTCCCAGCTTTGGTTTTTAGTGAGGGCATGATGGGGTACAACAATATTAGGGAGACTGGTGAAAGGAGACGAGAGTTTGGATAGCAGCCTGAGAAATATGTGGTGAGTCTGTGGGATTTTACTGGCAAGGTTAGCCCCAACCGATGAAAAAGCTATTAAATTCCTTTCGCCATTTCTAAATCAGTTGACGGGGTAAGGCCATCCTTGGAGAGTGTTATCTGGTTGTGGGCAGTGTTGTTTAGTTCCCTAGGATATTAGAGATGGCATTCCATGCGCTTTTCATGTTGCCTTTTGCCTTCTTTGAATATAGTTTCATAATATGAAAGTTTTGCTTTTTTTATTATACTGGTAAGCGCTGATGAGTACCTTTTAACTACTTCCTTCGTAAACAGGCTATCCTAAATTTTTTTCATATTCATGTTGTTTGTTGATTGATTAATTATGCCACTTGTGAGACCACGGGTTGTTTTTTCTTTTGTCAGGTACTTGTTTGGTAGGCGGGGGCAGTAGTTGTTTGTAGAGGCTTAGAAGTTTTGGAGAGAAAAGAGGTTTAGCTAAGTTATTTTATTTCCTGTTTATTATTGAATTCATATTCCCAGTTAATATTGTGAAGTGCATAGAGAGATTGCCTAAAGCTGATTCAATGTGTAGCCTGAAGGAGAGTTTCTTGCTTTTTGATGTGGTGTTGGATCCATGTTTGCTATGAGGAAGGTCGGATAGCGGTCAGTTGTTCTGTCATAGATTATCCCAGAGGTCAGGTGGGGTGATGGCTTTTATATTACGCCATAGGTGCTCCAGGGTGGTGGCAGATGTTTGAGTGACTCGGATCGGCTTGGTTATTGTGGGTCGATGTAGTCATACATGGAGTGCATTGGGCTGTTCCGGAACTAGTCAACTTGCAGGGTTGTTTCGGAAGACCCAGGTCAATATTGAAATCACCGCCTAGAATGATGTGATTTTTGTGAGATTGTTATTTATGAAAAGATTCCTTACGTTGTCTGGGAATGAAGCTATGTGGTATTAGGAAATCTATAGATGGCACCAATAGGTCAGGGAGAATTTAAGGGCTTTACTGGAGAACTTGACAAAGGCATATATCACAATAGTTGTCTCTGTCACTAAAGACACTATTGCAGATGAAGGTATCTTTGTAATAATTGCCGTGCCCCCGTCCCTTTTTATTAGGCCTGCAGTTATGAGTGGCTTTATAACCAGCAATAGTTGTAGAGTTGGGTATAGTTATTACTTAACCAAGTTTTCTGTTAAAATGATGAATGTATAATTTAGTACCTAGTGCTTAAGTAGTGCATTTATATCATCAAAATGTTTACTAAGTGACCTAAAGATTTTGGTTGTAAATTGATAAGCAGGTGCTATTTAGGAGTTTGTTTTTTTGCAAGATTTGACTGTGTAATACCCTGCAATAATGATGATTAATGTGCTGATTTGTGTGGATATGGGACAGGAGATTTCGATCAGGATCAATATCCAGTAAGCATCTTGTTCCGATATACCGTATCGTGTTATTTCGTCGCATAACGGCACGGCGATTTAATAGTAATACATTCATTATTACAGGAAGAACAAGGTTAACGGCCATGCCGGTCGTTAACGGTCAGCACGAGGTGCCTCGTCCGGTGGCGGGAGTTTCTGTTAGCCAATCAGAAGCACCGTGCGAGGTAATGAGGGCTGATCGGAGCAGGTGGAGAGACGGTCATCTACTCCCCTCCAGTCAGACAATATGCTGTCGTCGCTTTGGATGCGTGACCAACTGACCCATCTGTTAGGGTGCTCCACCGTTACGAAGGAAGAGGACCTCGTGGCGTGGTGGCATAGTATCTCTCTTCTCAATATATATATATAACTGTACTTATGTACAATGCCTCAATATATCATGAACATGTTATATAGTGTATATAATGGTACCACTCTTGTGTGTTTGCGATATAGCTGAATATACCCATGATGAATCTTTTAGATAAACCTATTTATTGTCCTTTGTCAGAGACTCAGCACAAAGTGTGGCCCCTGACAATAGGTCCGGCCTAGGACTGAAACCCTTATCAAATTAATATCCACCGTTATATTACTAAGGAAAACACTCGGAACAAACTTATTTTAAATGTGTTGGGTGGTCGACAGTTCGATCCCAACAATATAGATACAATAATGTCACGATACAGAAGATAAGCAATTACAGGAACAGTTAAATACTAAATCTGCTGTAAATAGAAAGCAATTATAGCAAAACACAACATAAATGTAGGTACACAAAAAATAAAAACAATTTGAAGTACAGTAAAGATCACCGTAGAAAGCAGGATGGATACAGAAGTTAGGTTAAGAGAGAAGAAAAATCGGTAGACTGACAAGAATAGCAAAAAAAAATATATAGCAAATAAATAAATATAGCCAAAAATAAAGAGACAAATAATAATTGTAAAGTAAAAATAATCTTAAAATAATTATTTAATATAGCTTAGTTGTGAACCTATAATTAGTATGAACTTAAGAAAACAAAATGAGCTCAATAATTAATTACAATAAATGATGTATAAATCAAATTACAATTAAATTATAAATTAAAAAAAATAACAGGGTAAGATTATGTTTATGAGCAAGATTTTACTAAGACAATGAGGTAGATGCTTACATAAAGTCTGCTATAATTAGAGAATTTTTATAGCAAAACACGACAATAAATGAAAGTATACCAAAAAATTGAAACAATTAGAAGTAGAATAAAGATCACTAGATAGCCATGAAGGATACTCAACTTTGGTAGAGAGAGAACAAAAAATCAGTAGAGACTGTCAAGATGAATATATAACAAAAAATTAGACAAATGACAAATACACAAAAGATCGGCCTGAAGGGCCGACAAAAAAATAATAAGCAAGCAGTACAGCAGTACAATTACAAAGTACTCAAACCCACACCCAACAACCTAACCCTTGAAACAACACAAAACAAGCCAACTGGCCCCGAAAACCACACAGAGAGGTACAAATACATAACTACAGCAAATTAAATAAAATACTTCCACACACGCACGCAACCGCCGCCCACGCACACAAACGGACACAACACCACAACACATTGCACACACATAAACAACCCATAAAAGGTTGATGCACAAGCTGGAGAAACAGGCAGGAGTAACTGGTAGGGCGCTCCAGTGGATAAGGGAGTACCTAAGCAATAGGAAGCAGAGAGTTACAGTTAGGGGTGAGATCTCAGAATGGCGTGAAGTCACCAGTGGAGTCCCACAGGGCTCTGTGCTTGGACCTATCCTGTTCCTGATATACGTAAATGATCTCCCAGAGGGTATAGACTCATTCCTCTCAATGTTTGCTGAAAACGCCAAAATTATGAGAAGGATTAAGACAGAGGAGGACAGTTTGAGGCTTCAAGAAGACCTGGACAAGCTGCAGGAATGGTCGAACAAATGGCTGTTAGAGTTTAACCCAAGCAAATGTAATGTAATGAAGATAGGGGTAGGAAGCAGGAGACCAGATACAAGGTATCACTTGGGAGATGAAATACTTCAAGAGTCAGAGAGAGAGAAAGACCTGGGGGTTGATATCACGCCAGACCTGTCCCCTGAAGCTCATATCAAGAGGATAACATCAGCAGCATATGCCAGGTTGGCTAACATAAGAACGGCCTTTAGAAACTTGTGTAAGGAATCTTTCAGAACATTATATACCACATATGTCAGACCAATCCTGGAGTATGCGGCTCCAGCATGGAGTCCATATCTAGTCAAGCATAAAACTAAACTGGAAAGGTTCAAAGGTTTGCCACCAGACTAGTACCCGAGCTGAGAGGTATGAGCTACGAGGAGAGACTACGGGAATTGAACCTCACTTCGTTGGAAGACAGAAGAGTTAGGGGGGACATGATCACCACTTTCAAGATTCTCAGGGGAATCGACAGGGTTGATAAAGACAGGCTGTTTAACACAAGGGGCACACGCACAAGGGGACACAGGTGGAAACTGAGTGCCCAAATGAGCCACAGAGATATTAGAAAGAACTTTTTTAGTGTCAGAGTGGTTGACAAATGGAATGCATTAGGAAGCGATGTGGTGGAGGCTGACTCCATACACAGTTTCAAGTGTAGATATGATAGAGCCCAATAGGCTCAGGAACCTGTACACCTGTTGATTGACGGTTGAGAGGCGGGACCAAAGAGCCAGAGCTCAACCCCCGCAAGCACAACTAGGTGAGTACTAGGTGAGTACACACACACACAAACACACACACACACACACACACACACACACATAAATAAACAGGGTGATAAAGACAGGCTGTTTAACACAGGGGCACACGCACTAGGGGACACAGGTGGAAGCTGAGTGCCCAAATGAGCCACAGAGATATTAGAAAGAACTTTTTTAGTGTCAGAGTGGTTGACAATGGAATGCATTAGGAAGCGATGTGGTGGAGGCTGACTCCATACACAGTTTCAAATGTAGATATGATAGAGCCATTAGGCTCAGGAAACTGTACACCTGTTGATTGACGGTTGAGAGGCGGGACCAAAGAGCCAGAGCTCAACCCCCGCAAGCACAACTAGGTGAGTACAACTAGGTGAGTACACACACACAAATCACTTAAAAGGAGGAAACACTTCAATGGGAGGCGAATATTTGTCAGGAACTCATGCGGAGGATATTTCCGCTTATAGGCCTCCCACACTAAGTACTCCCTGTCGGTAGGACAACGATCCCCCTGCTTCAGATGGGCGTGCATAAACTCGGGAATCACCAGATCAGGCGGAAGTGGCAGCACCCGGAACTGGGCGGCAATAGTCGCATAACGAGGTAAGACAGAGCGAAGGGAGGCAGAAGACACGGAAGAAGCAAACGCAGGCCATTGAGACGGCCCCACCGCCGGACGCACAGGAGAAGAAGACGAAGGCCGCCAAGACGGCAACCCCACACCCGACACCGCAAAGATGGTCGGAGACAGTAGAAGCGGCAAAACCGCCGCTGATGAACCAGAAGACGAAACTGGGGGCACAGAACCTCCAGAGCGAGCAGTCTTCTTTAACACCACCACCAGGTCACCACGCTCACCAGCAGGAGGAACCACCCCCACTCAGAACCGGAACCATCCGACGCAGGCGACGCAATTGAAGCAAGCTCCACAGGCACCTCACTAGAAGAAACATCGACACTGGCAGCCGCAGGCACACGGACCTCGTCACCACCGACGATTGCGACGCAACCGGAACCTCACCACCGTCACTGAAAGACCCACCATCGTCGAATTATCCCACATCAGCCCAATCAGAAGATCGCCGGGAACACTTGGGCACCGGCCTCACATCATCAGAGTCGGATGTCGACCCAGAGACCCGGTCTACACAAGCCGGGCAAACCGACGCTCTCTGCATGACGGCAGCATCCTCAACCACACGGGGAACCAGGTCGAGCACAGTAGGAGGCCCCACAGCCACCCCAGCACCCAGCACAGCCGCGGCACACAGCGAGGGTGCAGTGACAAGCACCACAGATGAACAGGAAGACGGGGGAGCCGTGCAGACGGGAGCCGGAAGAACCACGGTAGTATCCAGGACAGCAACCGGGGCAGGACACGGGTTGCTGTCCTAACCTAGCCCGACGGCGACACAACCTCCTGAGGAGTGGCAACAGCAACAGGCGACACAGCCTCCGGAGAAGGGGCGACATCAACAGGAGGCGCATCAGGCGACACATGGGGCACGGCAGCAGCCAAAGAGTCGTCCACATCCACAACCACCGAATCCTCCTCCACAGGGAGCGGCGGGAAATCCTCCTCACGGAAGAGGTTGACGGGTGCGACGGCAGGTTCAGAGCACCCAGCAGTCTGATGGCCCAAGAGGCCACAACAGTAACACGTACGGGGTTGACGAGCATAATACACCCTAACGTAGCACCCCAGAAGCTTCACTTGAGATAGCCGCCGTAGCCTCATGGCTAGGGTGCGAATATTCGACCGCACATCCTTTAGCAGATCCGAGGAGAGCAGGTGCAACCGCACAGTGACGACCGCTCCAAACTGGCTGAAATACCGCCTCAGCAGCCCCTCCGGGAATTCCAGGGGCGCCACATGCATGCTTACATACGTGACGGCACCACTGCGATCAGAGACAGTCACAGTGCCTGCAACTTTGGGCAGGGGTAAGGTCCGCCCCTCGTAGCGACGTAAAAACGCCCTATACACCTCCTCCGTTGTTAGTTTAACAATCACCCTACGGGCAGTCACCAGCTCAACGCCAAAAGTATCCCCCACAGGGACCCCCAGCATGTCAAACAGCACCAACCCTACCTCAGGATATCCCGCTCGAGCAGAAAACTCGAGGCCTATAGACTAGTCACGCACAACAGGGTGGGAGGGGGGGCCCCCATGGCGCCGACACGCCAAACTGCCCCCGCCCCCTCGCAACTCTAGGCAGCAACTCTGTAGCTATAATTTGTTGTTGACCAAACCACTCTCTAGAAATTGAAGAGACGACGACGTTTCGATCCGTCCTGGAGCATTATCAAGTCGATTGTGATGAGACGAGCTGTTGTTGTTGTTGTTATAGATTCAGCTATTCGGAACAAGTTCCAAGTAGCACGGGCTATGGTGAGCCCGTAACTTACCTGGTACAGGAGTGGGGCAAGTTGCACAGGCAACAGGCGAGCCCGTAGTGGACTTAACAGGCACAAGAACGGTGCCATGAGACGAGCGTGGCAAGGGCATTAAGTAGGCGAGAGAGAGGTGACGAGATGGAAATCTTAGAGGAAGATAAGAGCAAGGCAAAAGATACGGAAGGTAAGGTGTAATAAAGGTGGTAATAAGAATAAGAAAGGAATCGTAAGAGAAAAAAGAAAGATAAGAGGAAGGTAAGGCTTATGTTAGGTTACGTTTGTTAGAAAGTTTAAAACATTTGAGTATATACTGAGAAAGATAAGAATCAATAGCAACAAAGCCAGGACTTAGGTTTTTGTTGCGTATGTTGTGTATCAGAGCCGATTCGACAAGACGGCGTCTGTGTAGAGTAGAGGCAGGAAAGATTATTTTAGACGAAGATCAATCAATAGGATGATTAGGATCCCTAACATGTTAGAAGAGAGCATTGTTTGTGTCTGCAGACTTAACACTTCTTTTGTGTTCCTTAAGTTTGTCATTTAGTGTACGGTCAGTTTCCTGTTTCTCATGGGACATGCTTCGTGTAGAAGTCTTGGTCTAAATTCCCTTGTTCTTGGTCTTCTCTTATTTTCCAATTCTCATTTTTAATGAGTAACTTTGTTTTCTGTGACCTCACCGGAAGCTTTATTGTTTCCGGTGGGATGACTTCGGGTTTGTGTATTCCGTTCTTCCCCTGGTTCTGGGTATCATGGTTCAGGTTTGTGTATTCGGTTCTTCCCCAGGTTCTGGGTATCATGGTTCAGGTTTGTGTATTCGGTTCTTCCCCAGGTTCTGGGTATTAATTCAGGTTGCGTGTATCAGCTAGGAAATAGATTATTGTATTTTATGTTCTACATATATTGACCATTTAAATAGAAGAGAAATTTCACACCGCAGGGCAACTAGCAATGGCCCAACCTAAGCACGTGCCAGCAATATTAGCAGCTGAGAGACTGTAGCAACTGAGAGACTGTAGCAGTTGAGAGACTGTAGCAGCTGAGAGACTGTAGCAACTGAGAGACTGTAGCAGTTGACAGACTGTAGCAGCTGAGAGACTGTAGCAGTTGAGAGACTGTAGCAGCTGAGAGACTGTAGCAACTGAGAGACTGTAGCAGTTGAGAGACTGTAGCAGTTGAGAGACAGTAGCAGCTGAGAGACTGTAGCAGCTGAGAGACTGTAGCAGCTGAGAGACTGTAGCAGCTGAGAGACTGTAGCAGCTGAGAGACTGTAGCAACTGAGAGACTGTAGCAGTTGAGAGACTGTAGCAGCTGAGAGACTGTAGCAGCTGAGAGACTGTAGCAGTTGAGAGACTGTAGCAGCTGAGAGACTGTAGCAGCTGAGAGACTGTAGCAGCTGAGAGACTGTAGCAGCTGAGAGACTGTAGCAGCTGAGAGACTGAAGCAGCTGAGAGACTCTAGCAGCTGAGAGACTCTAGACACTGAGAGACTGTAGCAGCTGAGAGACTGTAGCAGTTGAGAGACTGTAGCAGCTGAGAGACTGTAGCAGCTGAGAGACTGTAGCAGCTGAGAGACTCTAGCAACTGAGAGACTGTAGCAGTTGAGAGACTGTAGCAGCTGAGAGACTGTAGCAGCTGAGAGACTGTAGCAGTTGAGAGACTGTAGCAGCTGAGAGACTGTAGCAGCTGAGAGACTGTAGCAGCTGAGAGACTGTAGCAGCTGAGAGACTAATAAGAGAGAGAGTTACGGGCTCACCATAGCCCGTGCTACTTGGAACTTTGTTCCAGGTAGTGAATCTTAAACAACAACAACAAGCTGAGAAACTGTAGCAGCTGAGAGACTGTAGCAGCTGAGAGACTGTAGCAGCTGAGAGACTGAAGCAGCTGAGAGACTGTAGCAGCTGAGAGACTGTAGCAGTTGAGAGACTGTATCAGCTGAGAGACTGTAGCAGCTGAGAGACTGAAGCAGCTGAGAGACTGTATCAGCTGAGAGACTGTAGCAGCTGAGAGACTGTAGCAGCTGAGAGACAGTAGCAGCTGAGAGACTGTAGCAGCTAAGAGACTGTAGCAGCTGACAGACTGTAGCAGTTGAGAGACTGTAGCAGCTGAGAGACTGTAGCAGCTGAGAGACTGTAGCAGCTAAGAGACTGTAGCAGCTGAGAGACTGTAGCAGCTGAGAGACTGTAGCAGGTAAGAGACTGTAACAGCTGAGAGACTGTAGCAGCTGAGAGACTGTAGCAGCTGAGAGACTGTAGCAGCTGAGAGACTGTTGCAGCTGAGAGACTGTAGCAGCTGAGAGACTGTAGCAGGTAAGAGACTGTAGCAGCTGAGAGACTGTAGCAGCTGAGAGACTGTAGCAGCTGAGAGACTGTAGCAGTTGAGAGACTGTAGCAGCTGAGAGACTGTAGCAGCTGAGAGACTGTAGCAGCTGAGAAACTGTAGCAGCTGAGAGACTGTAGCAGCTGAGAGACTGTAACAGCTGAGAGACTGTAGCAGTTGAGAGACTGTAGCAGTTGAGAGACTGTAGCAGTTGAGAGACTGTAGCACCTGAGAGACTGTAGCAGCTGGGAGACTGTAGCAGCTGAGAGACTGTAGCAGGTAAGAGACTGTAGCAGCTGAGAGACTGTAGCAGCTGAGAGACTGTAGCAGCTGAGAGACTGTAGCAGCTGAGAGACTGTAGCAGCTGAGAGACTGTTGCAGCTGAGAGACTGTAGCAGCTGAGAGACTGTAGCAGGTAAGAGACTGTAGCAGCTGAGAGACTGTAGCAGCTGAGAGACTGTAGCAGCTGAGAGACTGTAGCAGTTGAGAGACTGTAGCAGCTGAGAGACTGTAGCAGCTGAGAGACTGTAGCAGCTGAGAGACTGTAGCAGCTGAGAAACTGTAGCAGCTGAGAGACTGTAGCAGCTGAGAGACTGTAGCAGCTGAGAGACTGTAGCAGTTGTGAGACTGTAGCAGTTGAGAGACTGTAGCAGTTGAGAGACTGTAGCACCTGAGAGACTGTAGCAGCTGAGAGACTGTAGCAGCTGAGAGACTGTAGCAGCTGAGAGACTGTAGCAGTTGAGAGACTGTAGCAGTTGAGAGACTGTAGCAGTTGAGAGACTGTAGCAGCTGAGAGACTGTTGCAGCTGAGAGACTGTAGCAGCTGAGAGACTGTAGCAGTTGAGAGACTGTAGCAGTTGAGAGACTGTAGCAGCTGAGAGACTGTAGCAGCTGAGAGACTGTAGCAGTTGAGAGACTGTAGCAGCTGAGAGACTGTAGCAGCTGAGAGACTGTAGCAGCTGAGAGACTGTAGCAGTTGAGAGACTGTAGCAGCTGAGAGACTGTAGCAGCTGAGAGACTGTAGCAGCTGAGAGACTGTAGCAGCTGAGAGACTGTAGCAGCTGAGAGACTGTAGCAGTTGAGAGACTGTAGCAGCTGAGAGACTGTAGCAGCTGAGAGACTGTAGCAGCTGAGAGACTGTAGCAGCTGAGAGACTGTAGCAGCTGAGAGAGCCTAAAACCCGTCTGACTTCCCCGATGGTTACCCCGTTATGGATCTCAAGAGTTGAGAAAGATCAGAGAGTTTAAAAGAACCCGGTTACGGATGGAGAGTTCGTAACAATAATGGCATCTCCAGTGGGATCCTTTTCTCTTGCCCAGAGTTTCCAATGACCTTGGTGGATGTAGTGACTTGTTTAAGGGATTTTTACCAATTTTTAAGTGTTCATTATTCATTCGGCATGGCAATTAAACCAACTATCGGGTTGTTAGACGAGGTTCAGGACTTCTTGAACAGGGACAACTATCTCAATGAATTAAAGAGCTTGTTAAAACCACAACTATTGTTGATAACTTCGTATTTAGAACTGAAAGTGTCAGTAAGTGATAAGGGAGAGGACAGTTTGTCTAAGGTGTACAGATATTTGAAGGTCGAATCAAAGGCGACAAGTGATGTGGCAGTGCGAAGTAAAATTAAAGGTAGTGAAGAGGACGTCTCTTTTTATAACGAGAATGATGCTGCAAGCGACGTAAAAAGAGTCAGAACTGAACATAAGTGTTTACAGATAAAACTTAAGGATATGGAAATATAGCGTGACATAGGAAAGAAAAAAATGAAAATGGAGATTGCTGAGAGGGATTAACAGAGGGAAATGATTGAGAGGGATAAAGAGAAGCAACATGAGCTGGAAGTGTTACGTTAGGTGGTGTATGTGATAGTTGCAGTGGTTTTGACCCTGTCCTGAACATTAAGATGGTGCCAAAATTTAACGAAAAAAAGTTTTTCAAAATATTAAAGTTTTTCACTGCTTTTGAAAGGGTCGCCGTACCTTTAGACTGGTCTAAAGAGAATTGGGAAATAATGATTAAGTCTGTGTTAACCGGAAAAGCACAAACTGCCTACTCGACGTTATCTGTGAGTGATTCGGGCTATTACGATGTTGTAAGAAAGGTTGTAATTCATGCATATGAATTGGTACCAGAGGCGTACAGACGAAAATATAGAAATCTTAAGGATGTTGCCAAACACACATGTACAGAGTTTGCAAGAATGAGGGAACGATAATTTTTTGAGTGGTGTGATTCCAGGAAAACTGAAAACAAAATACAGCTGGAGCAACTTATACTACTAGAAGATTTTAAAGATTGCTTGTCTGAGGATTTGAAGACCAATTTAGAAGAGCAACAGGTAGAAACGTTGCAATTGGCCGCTACGATGGTGAAAGGTGAAGAATTAGGGGGAACATGATAGAGGTGTACAAGTGGATGATTGTATTTGATTTTTTCTTTATTTGGAATAACATATAAATATAACATAAAAAACAAGGTACCAAAGCACCAGAACATGTGAATACAGGGAACACAAGAACAGGATAAAATAAAACAGGACTAGATCACACCCGCCGACAAACACACACGGACGACATATACATCAGGAAAGCACTTCAAAACAATACAGGGAAATGCACAAAACTAAAACGCGCCTCCCACACTGTACCACGCTCATACAGCACGGCCCAAAACACTGGCACCGTCACCACTATTATAAAACCACCACATAACCATGAAATATATGAACGTATGTGTCATATTCCTGATATATATAACACATACGCGGGACAGCAAATAATCGGATAAGTATAAACAATTCACAAATAAGCACATACGGCAAACCCGCGAAGAAAAAAAATGCAACCATTCAAACACAAAAAAACTGCATGTAAAACAAGCACGCAAAGCGTTCTTTGAATGAACATAACAAAGGGAATACTAATAGGGTTATCTTGAGATTATCTTGAGATGATTTCGGGGTTTAGCGTCCCTGCGGCCCGATCCTCGACCAGGGCTTCTTTATGTTACACACCCCAAGAAAGCAGGCGGTAGCAGCTGTCTAACTCCCAGGTACCTACACATAGAAATCACAGTAGCGTGATGCATCAAATGAACAAATCCACAAGGGCCGTGACGAGTGTTCGAACCTCGTCACGGCCCTTGTGGTTTTGTTCATTTAACGCATCATGCTATTGTGATTTCTGTGTGTAATAAAGTAAGGGCGAGAAGGTAGAACCGCTTACTAACAGAGCTTGGGTGCATGGGAGGAATTGTGTAAAATCCTGGTTTGTGTCTCGGTTTGTGTCATAGCTCAGTCGATTAAGGCATCATCTGGGATCCTCTCGGACGTAGGTTCGAACCCTTGTCACGGCCCTTGTGGATTTCTTCCCAGGTACCTATTTACTGCTAGGTAACAGGGGAATCAGGTTAAAAAAACATTTTGCCCATTTGTTGCGCCTTCACCGGGGATCGGACCCTGAACCTCAGGACTTCGAATCCGAAGTGCTGTCCACTAAGCTGTCAGGCACCCCAGGGTGCTAATAGGAGGTCACGCGCCTCAGGGTGTTAAAAATACCAACACAAAACAGAATACGAAACAATGGGCATAAATTGGATAAGTTTAGATTTAAGAAAGAACTGAGTAAATACTGGTTCGGTAACAGGGATGTTGATTTGTGGAACCAATTACCATGTAACACAAAAGAATTAGGGTCCCTTGACTGTTTCAAGCGTAGGTTAGACTTATATATGAATGAGATTGGGTGGATATAAATTGGAGCTGCCTGGTATGGGCCAATACGCCCCATTAATAATGTTTCCAATCTTCTAGTGTGCTGTTCTGGAATGTGATGATGTACTGCCAGTCAACTTGTCCTCCTACAAAGAAAGTCGCTTTTCAATCTTATGCAGTACATAAGGCCAAAAATTTTCGTACTTGAAAATGGAAGCGACTCGCAAAAATGACGTACTATTCGTTTTTCTGTTTTGGGTCGTCTGGTAGATTAGGAGAGGACACTTTAAATTGTCCGTTTTCTTGACGTTGGGAAACCTTAGGAGAACTGGCTGGACTGGAAGCAGACGGGAGGATGCAAGTGGAGCGCTGGTAGATTTCCCCTTTGGAGCGTGCTAGCGAGTGGGCTGCTAGAGCACTGGAAGACCTCGCCTTTGGAGCGTGCTAGCAAGTGGGCTGCTAAAGCACTGGAAGACCTCGCCTTTGGAGCGTGCTAGCGAGTGGGCTGCTAGAGCACTGGAAGACCTCGCCTTTGGAGCGTGCTAGCGAGTGGGCTGCTAAAGCACTGGAAGACCTCGCCTTTGGAGCGTGCTAGCGAGTGGGCTGCTAGAGCACTGGAAGACCTCGCCTTTGGAGCGTGCTAGCAAGTGGGCTGGTAGAGCACTGGACTTTGCCTTTGGAGCGTGCTAGTGAGTGAGCTGGTAGAGCACTGGAAGACAATGCTTTTGATGCTAGCAAGTGGACTGGTAGAGCACTGGACTTTGCCTTTGGAGTGTCCTAGCAAATGGACTGGTAGAGCACTGGACTTTGCCTTTGGAGCGTGCTAGCAAGTGGACTGGTAGAGCACTGGAAGACTTAAATGGATGAGATGCAGAGCTGGCTTAAGAGCTGAAGCTTCGGCGACTCATGGGAGTGTCTAGTGGGCTATTTGGGGAAGTGAAACTGGTGCTGTGGGATCTGTCAGTTATTTACTCTTTATCAATAATTGACAGAATCCCTAGACACTATGCATCTATACCTACTATAAATCGATTTATTTGGAGTATTTTCATTTCTTTATGTAGATTGGGGCACATGGAGATAGGTACGAACTCCCTCACACTCCCATCTTAAGTGCAGAACACAAACGAGAGCTCAAGTAGAGAAAATAACACACTTAGAATATATAAGAAAAAAGTAACGGAAGTCTTGTCCAACTAAGTAGTAAAAAAGATGATCAGAATAAAAAAAATCTTGAAAAAATCTCAGCCAGACAGAATCGAAAGAGAAGACACAGTCACCAACAGAACATAAACAGGCAGACCAAACAGTTCAGACAATACTAACAATGCAGGAGAGGCAGACACCAGCAGAACATAAACTGTTACAAGTAGACCAAACAGTTCAGTCAATATCAACAATGCATTAGAGTGAACTGACGCATGGCATTATGGACCTCGCTAGTTGGTTAATTGCAGTTCGCCAAAACAAAAGCCACAGGTCATTGTTAAACAATCCATGACTGTCACCGAGGATCGTGTTCAGCCCCGGTCATTGATTTTACTCGTTTCTCTTCATTAACAAAACTAATCAAAGTTACACAACTTGGGTTTCTCTTTCTTCGGAAGAAGGTTATCAAATAGTCCTTTCCAGGAATGATGAAATATTATTTTTATTGAGTAAGATAAATCCAAACAGATATTTATGGGAAAGTATTTGAGAATCTCCTTAATAAGTTGATTCAGAATCTCGGTCTATGGATTGACCAAGATAAAATTAATATTTTGGATTGTAAAGGTAGATTACAACATTCAGATATTGTTTAAGACTCCACTTGCCCAAAGGTCTTTCCGAAGAATCGTAGAGTAACAAAGTTAGTTTTACTATGCATACACTAGCAACTAACTTAACATTATGATGTGTTATATACACTCACCCAAATATACCATCAGACTGTCATCCTTGAGGAATCCAATATTGTTAAGATGGCTTTTATAGGAATGATAAAGTGCTGAAGCTCTGATGCAAGAGTTTGTCCACACTAGGTCCACCTTCACTCCCAAAGGAAAGAGTGGTCTATCTACGGCCCTTCGACATGACGGACGGAGATTACACAGGGGCTATAGCACTCTCAGGAGCTCAAGGCAGACAACCTTTGAAGGCTTATATTGTTTACTTACCTGTGCCACAACCCAGTCAGCCTAGAAGTAACTTCAGATATGACTACTCAATCATTTCTGAAAGTTCTTTGCTGATTTGCAGCACATAGATATTGTCCCAACTCAACAAGCACAGACAATGGAACCCACTGTGTAGCTGGCGAAACAAGTCTTCAAGACATTTATTCACGCCCAATAGTCTGTACTGCACTGGAACAACGCCTGTGTCAATGGAATTTCAAACCATGCACTGAGGCATGGAGAGTTCTTTGGAAGAATGGCAGGCATCATCAAACGATGTATGAGAAAGGTGTTACATCTTCAGTAACTCTGCTGATGATGCTGATTTTTCACAACAAACCCCAATAAGCCCAGCTCAACTGATGTATGACCGACCTCTGAAATCAATACCAACTCATGGGGATGAAGAGATCAGAGATCCCTCGTACATGAATGAAGTTTGATTAATTAAGGGTCTTAAACATCATTCAAAGGTGGAATAAATTGTGGACGGGAGAATAATTAATATCTCTGAGAGAACATCATTATGGGGCTAATTTTCCCTACAATAGAGATTACATTTCTTTCTCCTGTTTAGATAGTACTTTTGTAATTATATCCACCATAGCTCAAATTTGATGTATTAAACAATTACATAATAGAATTTTATACCATTTACTTTATAGAATTAAAAAATGAAGCTAAAAAAATTAAATATTCCTAGGCCCTACTAAAGCACCCATATGTACTATATTAGGCCTCATATAGCGTGCATTAGCCTATTAAGGTTAGTTTATTTTGTCTTTGCAACATCAGTAGAAAATTGTGTTTTGGTCCAAATTCAATAGTACCGATTTCTACATTCTAACTGAGCTGTACGTCGGTATATGTACTATCGTCCTCATCCTCCTATAAGTACTGTCAGAATAGGAGGATAGCTTGAATAAACACACAACCTGGAGATATTGTCTTGGTGGGTAGTGATGGACTAAGGTCTGATTGGCGATTAGGTAAAGTAGTATCCATCCATCTGGACAGCCAAGGGGTTTTAAGAATAGTGAAAGTTCCATCTAAGAGAGTTATCTCCCTGAAATCCTTGAATTTTTTTATTTGGAATCCATAGGTAGGATAGATCTTAGACAAACTCCAGTTTCAACCAGCACTTTGCATCACACAAACACAGACTCCAACCCAACACATCCAAACACAAAGGACAGCAGCACAATAGTGTAGACAGAACCTGCGCATACACTATTAAACCAGAGAGAAGTAATCTTAACGGTATAGTGTCTCGTGTATTCCTATGGCATGGACTCTGGTCGGTAATCGCCCCTCAGGAAGATGTGAAAAATATCCACAGTATAACTTTATTAACAATTTATATGGAATTTTCCAATAGTAAATTCTCCTTTCTTAAGAGCCTTCTATAGGCGTCATAATAGTGAACAGCCTAGAGGCGCAACCATACGGCGCCATGACTTGATTTTGGCTACAGATGTGAAAAATATTTGCCAAACAGTTAATTGAGTCCACAAACATTTTTACTCGGGCACCTGGTCTGCCCCATNCTGTCAGACATACCAATCATACAGGCAACAGCCACATGTTCAGGATGCCAGCACTTAAAGCAGGTCTGAGTTTGCCAACGACAGAAGCCGCGGGTAAACCTAAAGCTCACTTAAGTAATATAAAAAAAATTCCCATTTTGTGTATGTTATTTTCATGTTATTATTGTGAGTTATTATTATCATCTTAACTCTTGTGGGTTGTGATGAGATCTGCCATTTATGTGTATTTAGTTGTGTTTGGTAGGGAATTAGGGGTGCCTTCTCGCATGCCCTGTGGCTGGGGGGATTGGTGCCCTGATGCTACATAAACACCCTATACCCCCCCCCCCTCGCCGAAGTGGCAAGGGAGTTAGGGGACAACAAATTTGCCCCTAAGCCCACTTAAATTTTGCCCTTAAGTCCACTTAAGGTTAAGTACATGACGAAAGCCGTGTACTTCCTTCATTGCTTCCAGGAGGGGCTGTAGTGTGCATTATGTTGTATGTTGTGTGGGTTAGTAGTCTAAACATAGCACTGCATGTTGTTGTTGATTTAGGGGCGACGTCCATCATGGGATCGGATGCGCCCCGGCGTTCCCGATAAGGGTTAATGACGAAGCCCGGAAAGGTGAAACGCCAAGCCAAATTGCGAAACAAATGACGTCAATCACTGGAAACTAATACGCCATGCGACAAAGAAATGCAGACAGGCAGATGATTGGGGAGTCCCAGGAGTCCTTCAGGGTGACAAGCACCGGCCCCGCCCCACACAGAAAACACAGAGAACACTGGGTAGCAAAACCAAAAACTCGGCCCCCAACTAAAACGCAAAAGTCATCCAGTGCCCTCCGGCAGAGCAGAAGTCAGCCGCCCACCACGACTGAGGGCACACCAGGAGCCCACCAAGACCCACCAACTCCCAGCACCTCTCAGCCAAGCCGGCGCCGGAGACCGTCACCCTGCCGAGAGAACCAGCCAGAACACGTAAATAAAAACTCTACCAACAACCCGTGACCCAAAGCGATAAGTGCGTCAGGCACGTATTCAACGGTCCGGTACAATTGGACCGTTGAATAGGGGCGCCAAACGGCAGTAGCAAAGCCAGAACGCGAAAACAGAACGTGACTAGGCGGCTCCCAGGCGGAGGAGGCGTCCAGACGTCCGCTCGACGTCATGGTTGAACCAAGAGTCCGCATGTTGCGGGTTGTGTGGGTTAGTAGTAGTAGTAGGCATACATCAGTCTCAGGAGACTATGGAGTTGCGCTCTGGTTGTCGGTCTGGAGTGGCCTCACCAGGTAGGTTGATTCGGGGGAGAAGCTGTTACCCAGGCAGCAGGTCCCCCCCTCTCCATGGCGCTGAAAGTCTCCAATGGAAAGGCATACGCCAATACGATTGGTTCCAGTGCCGTCGCAGGAACTGTGAGTTCCAGGGTTGACCTCGAAGGTGGTGAAGAAGGGCACAGGGACCTCCAACCCGGAGACCGCCATGGTTAGGGCCGGAGAAGAACCACCCCATCAAGGGCATGAACGACCCTAGCCTCCTGAAGCAGAGCCTGGGCCGCACGGCCCATGGGAGGTGGACGTCCCAGTCCCGAACCTACGAGTTCCAGACAAGAATCGTCACAGCCCCTTTTCACCCGAGTCTATACATAACATTGCATGTTGTGTGGGTTACTAGTCTATACATAACACTGCATGTTGTGTGGGTTAGTAGTCTATACATAACACAGCATGTTGTGTGGGTTAGTAGTCTATGCACAATACGGCATGTTGTGTGGGTTAGTAGTCTATACACAACACGGCATGTTGTGTGGGTTAGTAGTCTATACACAACACGGCATGTTGTGTGGGTTAGTAGTCTATACACAACACGGCATGTTGTGTGGGTTAGTAGTCTATACACAACACTGCATGTTGGAGTGTTGTGTGGGTTGGTAGTCTATACACAACACTGCATGTTGGAGTGTTGTGTGGGTTGGTAGTCTATACACAAGACTGCATGGCAATTATGAATGTCATTTTGTTTATCACATTGTTGGATTGGATTCCAATGATCCTTTGCTTTCGGTTTTGGTACTTTAATTTTTGGGGATTTTAATGTGTCTGTGTTGTTGTACCTGTTTTTCATATATGTTTTTGTACTTTCTTAGGCTTTTGTGCTTGGTGAAGATGATGATGTTACTACATAATGTTCAAGGTCATGCTCTGTTTTGTTGTTATGTAACACAGGTTAAGTCCTTGTTCATTTTTCGTTGCTAAAGTTATCACGTTTGTGTATGGGTGGTTTATATTCTTTCCTAATTGTGTATACTTATGTGTTCTGTGATCGGACGAAACATTCCTGTTTTAGTGTGGTATTTAATGTTTATTTATTCGGTTTGTAGTGTCATATTTATTTGTTACTGATTTCTGACTGGTGCATTAATGTGTTTGGGAACTGTACGACTGTGCCCGGTGCTGTTTTTCCGTACGTTCCGTCACCATTATTTTTTTTTACCAGTCATGGGTTCACATTTCCCTGTTTTCCCGGATACTGAAATGTTGTTTACCAGTTATCAATGTTCATGTGACATTTCCTGTTTTGTGCTGCTCTGACGGCTTTACTGTTACTAATGCCAGTCACTTAATGTCATATTGCATGTTCCTTGCTCGAAAAAAATTGTAAATTTGTGTACTATACTGATGAATAACTGTTGCTATATGTTTTTGGATAATGATTCGTTTAATAATCATGGGGATACATCCCCTTGTTTACCCCAGGTACTGCTTGTCTCTTATTTGCCAATTGTCAGTACTAATATCATTATACTTTGTATAGTACCCAAGTTCCCAAGCATTATGAATATCACCGTGTGACGGGAAAGGTAGACATGAGTAAGGTTTTTCCTGTAATGTTGTGTAACTATAATTTTTTTTTACATGCGTACATGCGAATAAATACAATAAAACAAGAACAAACAAACAGAACACAAACACAAATACAAAAGCACAAAACATAGAAAGACATACACTAAATACCGGCCTGAAGGGCCGACAACAAAAACACAACAATGAACATAAACACAATGTAACACAGTAAAAATGAACAACAATACAATACAGGATGGTAATGGAAATAAACACAAGAAAACTACACAAATTACAAAATAACAAAATCACAGAAAACCGGCCTGAAGGGCCAAAAACCAAACTTAATGCAAGATAGTAGAAAAAGAACAGTGCAAGACTTGTCGTTCAGTTTTAAGCGTACAGGCAAGCATACATAAGGCAAACAGATCACAAAAGCACTAATCACAAAGGCACAAAGTTATAAAATACCAAATTATTCATTTATTTATTTATATACAAGAAGGTACATGGGTTTGTGAGAATACATAGCATAGTTTTTACAATCTTGTAAAGCCACTAGTACGCGCAGCGTTTCGGGCAGGTCCTTAATCTAACAGATAATTTTAAGTAGGTAAATTCTAGCAGAATTAATAAAATGATAACAAATACATTGCAAAAAAAAAAAATGAGATGAGAGAGATTAGTAAGTATATTAAAGCACATTGGTATATTAAAGCTCTGATTGATTACATTGACAGTTGATTGGTAATTTAAACAAGATAAATAAAACCATATAGCAGATTGATAGCACATATAAGAAGACAGCAATGACCACAATGGTAAGATGTTCGGATTGGGTACATAAAGATTGGGAGATTGGGTAGCAATAGATACAGTGCAATTTTAAAGCAAAAGGTAAAAAACTATGAAGATGAAATTAGGTACTTTTATATTGTTTTTGAATGACGCAAAGGTTGGACAGCTTTTCAATTCAATAGGGAGTGAGTTCCATAAACTGGGTCCCTTTATTTGCATAGAGTGTTTACACAGATTAAGTGTGACTCTAGGGATATCAAAGATATTATTTCTGGTGTGGTGATAATGGGTCCTATTACATCTGTCCAGGGAGAGTTTCGGAGCAGGATTGCATTTAAGAACAGGGTTTTGTAATGTAGTTGACACAAGAGAATCTGTGGAGTGAGATTATGTTTAGCATTGTTTAGGGAGTTAAACAAGGGGGCTGAGTGTTGTCTTAAAGCAGAATTTGTTATTATTCTGATNTTATATCTGCTGAATATGCATATTTATTAAGTCTAAACTTCAACAGTATGTCATACAATTTCTGAGTTAGACTTGGACCTGTTTGCAAACAATCATTTAGACTGGTTCCTTGGGGTCCAGATTTAGAGCTACAGTTAAAAACTATCCGTAAAGGAGTTGTTTTTGATTCTCTCATTACAGCCATGTGTGGTAAAAAATGGCCTGTTTGCTTATTGTCGTGTTTCACGACTTCTATGAATTTATTCTTAATTGTTGAGCTATAATCTCATGATAGAGTTTTAAATGCTCAGGCCTTTTTCTTAGCTTTGCTAATTGAGATTTAAATTGACTATAAGCCATGTGATAATTGGTAGGTAAGGTTTTATGGTTGATTTTCCATGGTAGCCTTACCCAGTACTGTCCATCATGATACTGTACAGTTTCTAAGTACTGATTGTATGCACAGACATCATCAGGACTTGGTTGATCAGGAATTATTCCTATAGCATCAAGTTCCCACAATTGATGTACAGATTCCAATCCATCATCAATCATGTGGGGGATTTTAAGGGGTGATTGATCTTTGCCTAGTCAGGCCATGATTACAGTTTCTGTATGATGTGATTTTTCAGGAGTTGAAGGTTCAAGATCTAGTATAGGTCCTGTCAACAATATGCCTCCTGCTGATTTGAGTATTTTCATACCCATACATTCTTCTGACAGAATGAATTGATGATAATAGTCAGCTCCAATCAGGATTCCGATATCTCCTATGTAATCCGAATCGAGCCGAGGATCTGCTAATTGAATTCCTTTTTCTTTTAGGAATTTAATTGTGGCTGCCAGACCAGTCACTTCCATTTCAGTAGGAATTTTATCAACTACTATGGCTTCGACTGTCCTTTGGGATGTACCCAGGCAGACCATGAGTTGTACTACCGGAAAGGTTCTATGACCTGAACTGGTAAAAAACCCTGATATGGATGTAGATACTTGCTTTGAAGATTTAAGTTGTAAATCTTCTGCCATCTTTTTACTGATGAAGGTTTTCTGTGAACCCTGATCAAAAAAGCCTCTAGTTTGAATACAAACTCCTTCATTACACAGTTCTAGCTGTGCAGTAGGCAATATGGCAGTTGTAACAATTTCTGTATCTGAGGCATTGACATTACTCATTACTGTACAGAATTGTACTGCTGTTGTGGTATCATCTTTTGGCTTTGCCTGAGATGAAGATTGATTATTGGAAGCAAGTGATCTGGATTGAGTGTTGATATCACCACAGAGTGCTGTGTGATGTACACTTTTATTACAATATTGGCAGTTCTGCAATTGAGTGTTACACTCACTTGTATCGTGCTTCCGTAGACAACGGATGCACCTGTTCAGAGATTTCAGTCGATTGATTCGACTGGCACGGCCTTCATAAACTGTGCATTGATAAATGCTATGTGCTTCTTGACAGAATAAGCATCTTGGGGCACTTGCTGCTCCTTTTGTCTTATCTGTCTTGGGAGCTTGATTTCCTACAGTTCTGTTAACTGTGGAGGATATAGCATAAGAGCCAACATTACTCTTTTTCCACTTTGCAGAAGAGGAGTTTTGTTGCCTTGATTTTGGACTGCCAGTTTGGACATTTTTGTTTTTGTCCGTGGATTCACTTTTAGTGATTTTTTCTTGAGATCTAAGTTTTCCTCGGCTTCGTAATCTTTGTACGTAAGCTCGAAGTCCATCAAAGATTTGGCTTTGTGATAAGATGTTGTTACAAGTATGTAACACATGTAGGTAAGTAATTACATGCAAGTAGGTCATACAAGCATGTAACACTTGTACTCCTCCAAGGATTTCCTTAAAGGATGAATTGTATCTGTAATAATGTGTATCTACATTATTCATGATGTGATGAAGCATTTTGCTTTTTTTTTCTCGGCTTTGCCTTTTCTATTAAGTAAGTCTCTTTGAGACGCTTGATTGCCTTCAGATTTTCTGAGGCTGCTTTCACTCCAGTGAAAGCATGAGATTAGGTGATCAAGACTATATTCTTGGATTAAGATAGTTATCTTAGATGGATGATAATATTTGTATTGACATTGTCAATGGGCTGTTAGCCTTTCAGATTGTAGATTAGTGATGAGGGGCTGTTTAGCCATTCAGATTGTGGATTAGTGATGAGGGGCTGTTTAGCCATTCAGATTGTGGATTAGTGATGAGGGGCTGTTTAGCCATTCAGATTGTGATGTGAGATTAAGATTGGTCTTAATCCCCAATGGTAGACTATTGTAGCCAAGTGATGATGACATTTGTCTATCACCTGATTTAAATGGTCTGTAGGCTGTAGATTCAAGTGATTTTTTAGACACTTTGTGTCCTTTTCTTTTTCAGTTTCAGTAGCTGGTGGAATACTGTTAGTCATTTTGACCTTTTCCGAGTTTCGGAGATTCCGAGATATTTTCTTTTTTCTGATAAATATGTGATGTTAATGAGTTTTGATAAATGAGCTTTCCTGTCTACTTAGGTAATGATTCCAAAGATCGTCCTTCATTTCCTCCCTGGAATCTGGTTGTAGCAGGTGTTCAATTATCAAAAGTACTGTGATAATTTGATTTGTGACCCGAATGCACCAAGTTGGTAAATCCTGTAATAATTTTTTAAAAATAGTAAATGTCACTATTTTTGCAAAGTTATTACAAGATCTGTTACCCTAATAGTTGCTTGATAAAATACAGTAGAATGCCTACTGGTTTTACCTGTAATAGGGTTTGATATAGTTGATTATGGATAATATGTAATGAAATGCTCATACAGTGATAAAAATTCTTTTTTAAAGAATATTATGTAATGAGCAGCACTGAAAATCAGTTGATTAGAGATAATGTTAGATAATACACTTAAATATGTATGTATGTTACCACAAGTGAGGTAGATAATAGTATATATGATTAATATGCAGTTGTCTTTGACACTGATAGATTAAGTACTGTGGTTTCTTAACACAGAACAGTATTAATATATGAATGCTTACTAGTTAATGGATATGGTGGCTTAAGCCACTGCAAACAATTTGTTTACTTAGATATATAGCTATGATAAATATTGGCTGATAGCTAGGTTAGGCTAGAATATGTAAAAATTATTCCAATGCAAAATCAAGAAGTTTCTTATGTATTTGCTGGAATAATATAGTCTAGTTTATAGACTATCTAGGTTTAAAGGACCAATAATTATCTAGTTTCTAGACTATCTAGTTCGAAGGACCAAAAATGTGGGAAAAACCTGCTGTGATTGATATAAGAGGAGACTACCAGAGACTTGTACTGAACTAAATTAAAAAATTACTGTATGCAAATTAATTCAACTAAAATCTCTAGCTAGGGTCGTAAATCCTAGCTCCTCTTTTCCTAATGACAGATAATGGGCTGTAAGGGGCAGGTGGGGTGAGTGAATTAGTTGATAGGTTGATTGCAGTTCCACGTCCACCTGCCAACAGGTATCTCACATCAGCTTGTATTTTATACAAGGATAAGATTTATAAATTCAGTTATATAACTGAACACTGGCTCTGTTTAAATCAGAGATTTAAACATACACAGTCTAGCCTAGCACCTTAGCAATTAACAGCCAATACATTTATACTATAAACAACTTAAATTGTAAATTGTAAAGTATGATAAATGACCTAATGTATGGTCTGAGTACTGTTACTGAGTACTAAAATTATTCAATTAAATGAACTTTATGATTACTTAAAAATAACTAAGCAAGCAATTGTTAACTTAATTTATATATACAAGTATATGCAATGTATATGATCAATGTATATGATTAAATACAGTCAGCTTGTTGAATCTCTTCCTACACTCTGGACACTCATGATTATTAGTTTACTTATTGTGACAATCTTCTCTGACACTGGACACTCATGAGGTTCAGAGCTTGGATAAGATTCTGCTGTACCACAATATTAATAATAAACTCACAGAAATATGAGGCGTTGCCTCGCCTTTTTACCGACTATCAGTCTTATAGAATATTAATGTTATACTAGCTTTAATTGGCCAACTAATACGCTACAGTAATAACATTCAATAAACTTAGCTGAAGCCGGGTGCCTGTCTGACAAAGTGTGCCAGACTGAAGAACTCTCTTGGCGAGTTTAGGCACGATATTTTAGATTACAGCGTTGCTGTATGACGTACGAGTAGCGTTGCTACGGATATAGGACTGCGTTGCAGAAGATAACAATGAAGATTAGGGATGAGATTAGGGATGAAGGTGGAGACCGCGTCACTAAATGCTCCACTTCACTCTTATTTTGCATAAATGTTCTAGGATTTTCCTTGTTGATATATTGTCCAGGTACTCCCCCAGTTCTAGAGAGTGTTCACTGGTGATAATGATATTAGATAAGGTGTCCTCAGCCAAAAATGTTCGCTAAGGGACCGTCACGTGTACACTGTTGTGTAAACATACGCGTTCTGCCCGGGCTGTGGTGGGCGCTTCTCTCCCGAGATGCCTCCCCCATCCCCTTGAAAAAGGGGTTACTTACAATGAATATTGATTGATTATTTTTACAGTCTAGACTTATGATTGAGATAAGATGTGATTATAATAAAATATGATATAGGATTTAAAGATTATAAGTAGTACTTGATAATACCACTGACTCTTAATAAGGATTCGATTTTATCTCTACCGGATACTACGTCATGTTCCAATAAATTTTTAATTAACAAATCCTTCTAGAAGCTTCTGGATCCTTGAGAGATCATGCACAAAGTCACGTAGGCATCTATAGGGCCCTATGGCGTACGTGATCATAGTGGCATTGTCATCTAGGATCAAGCTATATATAATGAATCTATTGTGATTCTGATATGATTCTGATATGATTTAGATTTGATATAGATATGATATAGATATGATTTGATATGATATTGATATGATATAGAAATAATACATTTCTTAGATGATTATTAGATATGGTGGGTAAAAATTTCCCACACTGGCTACTGACCGATCAGCTGTCTGTCCAGAAAGGTCTCTCCTGGTTCGAGGAGGAGGAGGAGGAGGAGGAGGAGTCCATCAGTCTCAGTAGAATTTGGAGTGAGGAGAAGGAAAGCCTGTAGCCAAGAAGACAGACCAGAACCAGACTTCACTTGTGCTCAGTGTGGATGGACTGCCATTCTCGGATTGGCCTCACCAGTCACACCCTCGATGCACTAGGACTGACAACCAGAGCGCCACTCCATAGTCTCCCGAGATTGAAGGATACCTACTATAGTTAAGAAATGATCAATTAATTAAAAACATTATGGAACCCCAGGTAAATTTTATTGGTATGAAAAAACACACTAGAATTACCAGCACCTAAAAAGTAAATGACAAATATTCTGTCAATAATACACACACACACACACAAGGATATGGAAGCATTTTATGATTACTTCCAGAGAGTCATTGAAATCCAGAAATGATACAAACAGTGAACCACGCAGATTTCACTGCATAGTTCATTTCTTCACACAAAAAGCGGTACATAGTTCATTTCCCAAGAAACAGGAGATAATTATAGAGTTTAACAAAAAGATGTTTACCACGAGTGCAAAAATACAAACCTGAATAGAGAAGCTCACAGAGTCGACAGGAAAGGTCACCATAAGCACCATTAATGGCGTCAATACACCCCTACAACTATTGCCACTCGTGTATGTTATGCATTCTCAATACTGTAGACTCGTGTACATTATCAATATCAGAGAATATATATTCGAAATCGCTAAACAATGACGATTAGCATATCGCATAGAAAAAAACAGACATAACTAAGGCACAAATAGAATAAAAAAAATTTAGCCACCAAACAGTTAGTTGGGTACAGAATTACACTAGTAAATTCTTGAACAATTATCACAAACGTTCGCAAGGGCATAACAGAGCTGGGGAAACACGTGTCCACCCAACACCCACCACTTCGCTAGGTAAAGAATAGGATTCGCCGCTCTGCTACCGGAGGGCGCTGACGTTCGGCCCGGGCTGTCAGTGTTCAGTGTTGACCTGTAGCTGCTGCGTGGTGGTCATCTTGTTGACGGTGTGGTGAAGCCATTGGCCGGGGCCTGGCGAGTGTTATGGCATCGGCTAGTGGTGGCCGTGTTCGCCGGGTCGACACCGCCCGGCTTGATTTCTCGCCGCCCGTTGACTGGCCCTTGGTGGAGGTTGCCCTTATGGACGTTCTGAAAGTGGTGTACCCTGATCTCTACGGTTAAGAGAAACTTTCTCCTACCCGGGTGGCGGTGACATTCTCCTCGGCGAGTGTGTATCAACTGTTTGTGTGCCACTGGGGTACGCAGACACATGTACTTCCGGGTTCTGCTGTGACGGTGGAGGTCTCAGATCCGTGGGGACCCCTAATGTTTGTAAGTGTCCATGGTGCGCCGGTGCAGTTTCCTGAGGATGAGCTGTGCGCTGCGTTCCGTCGGTATGGTGAAGTGGTGGGGCACCGTCATACCTGTCTGCATAGTGGGCGCCTGAAGGGGCTCGGTATGGGTGCGCGTACTTTGCGCATGTGGCTCTCTGGGGCTATTCCCTCCCGGGTGGCTGTATGTGGATTTTATGTGCATGTGTTTTACCAGGGTCAGACTTGCTCCTGCTTCCGGTGTGGTGAGGTGGGACATTTCGCTGCTGCTTGCTGTGCCCCTCGCTCGGTGGACCCTTCGGTGTTCCATGGGGATGATTTTCCGCTTTTGCCGGAGGCTGGGGCGCCCCCTGCGGTACCAGGTTCTCTGGCCGCACTTGGAGAGATGTCTTCCCCTGTTGTCCCTGTCTCTACGCCTGTTGCTGGTCCCTCCACTTTCCCAGTTGACTCTACTGTTCTCGCGACTCCTGCTTCAAGTGCGCCTTTGCGGATGGCAGCGGAGGTGCATAGCATCCCGTGTGACGTCTTGGCGTCCGACGCGTGTGGTGTGGGGTCAGAGGGCGGCTCGTGTGCTGTGGCCGGTGCGTTGCCCGAGGCTGGGAGTGGTGTTGCTACGGTGTCTCCTGATGGCCAGCCCTGCGGTGTTCCTGCCCTGCGGTGTTCCTGCGGCTGGTGAAGTGGTGCCGCCGTGTGCGGTTGGTTGTGCTTTGCTTCCTGTGGTTGCGCTGGGATCTTCTGTTCCTCGACGGAAGCGCGCTCCGCGGGATCGGTCGCACGGTCGTGGGCCCCCCTGGGAAGAGGATCGAGGCTTCAGATGGTGTGGCTTTGGCTGGTGCTTCTCCCTCCGCTTCTCCCGTGGTTCCTCCTCTGCCTTCAGAGGTGGGGTCTGGCGATGAGCGGGGTGATGCGCATGGCATCGGGCTCGAGGCGGCGGAGGACGTGGAGAGGATGTGGATGGTGTCACCAGCGCCTGGGGAGTCCTCGTCGGGTGGTGTCCATCCCTTGATTGTCAAGGTGGTTCCTGGTCGATCGTCTTCCAGGGTACGGTGGGGGGTTGAGCCTGGTGGTGTGGGTGTGGCTCCCGCTGCAGGTGCAGTTGCGTCCCCTCAGGAGGCGTTCGTGTTGGGGGTGTCCTGAGGTTCTCCCAATAGCGCCCTCCATTGTATGTGCGACTTTGAATGTAGGGGTTTGAATGATCTTGGGTCCAGTTGGGCCTGTTGGATGTTCTGCAGGAACAGCGCGTGGGTGTGGCTCTGATCCAGGAGCATAATGTTCGTGATGTGTCTGTATTGCAGTGTTTGAGTGTGCATTTTCATGTTGTACTCAACCCGCTGAGGACGTCTTTCGGGAGACGATGAAGTTGTTCTCTAGGAGGGCTTCCTTCTCTGTGCTTCACACGGAGATGGATGAGGATGGGTGGGTTTTGTTAGTGAGGGTTGAGTTGTTTGGGGTCGTTCATTCCGTTCCTGACGGTGTACGCCCCCTTGGGGGTGGCGTGCCTTCAGGAGCGGGAGGAGTTTTTTCGGGTGGGGCTTCTCCCTTTTCCTGCATCCTGATACGCGGAGTTGATTTTTGGTGGGATTTTAATTGTGTGACGAGTGCGCGAGACTGTA
>WNGS01002617.1:54170-67585 GCA_020271785.1 Procambarus virginalis
TATTGAACCAAAAATAGACCAGAACAGAATTATAATAGTCACAGAGGATTACAACAAGAGTACAAGATTAATATTGTTAAGATAGTCCCATCAGAAATGACGAAATGCTCATTAATCCAGCCTCCAATCCCCCTGTTTACAAGATTACACAGAAGGCTGAGGAAATTTTCAATACAGAGGATTATAAGATCACAGAAGATTAATTTTTTATTTGCAAAATTATAGATGTTCCAAAATAGACGTTAAGGGAACTAGACGATAGTTCGACACAATGTATCAAATCAAATCAAATCAAAATTAAATGTTTATTCAGGTAAAGTACATACATACAAGGTGAGATACAAACATTGATGGATTGATAGATATAGCTAGTACATACAATGCCTAAAGCCACTATTACGCAAAGCGTTACTGGCAGTGATCTTCGAATTTATCGGGCATATCTCCAGAATTTAAAAATCATCACCAACATTAACCCTCCAAGACTCTGGGACTCTGTTCATACCAAATGACGCATTAATTAAGCAACTGTAGGGTTCCCTAACCACTTGTTTATAGTGTTTAGACGCCCTGGCATACATGAAGCTTGGCCCTGGGAAATTGTTTTCTATTATTTTAGCAACTTCGTCTGTGATGACCGCTAGTCAACTTGTCCTCTTACTACATACATATATATGTTTGGCTACAGACTTAATGTTAAGTTCTTCTCTTGTATATACGTATTGAGACAAAGAACAAATTTAAAATGCAACTGATGTCTTTGTAACTATCAGTTACCTGACCACTCTCAGTTTTGTAATGGCCCTGTTCCCTTATCGTTGTTTGATATATATGAACAACGTGAGTTGTCCTTGCCAGCCCGCTGAAAGTATTTCGTAGTTTCTTTGCGATGTTCATATTTCCTTCTTAACATTTCTGAATCGTTTGACAAATTGTTGCTCTAGATCACTGGTTCCCAAACTCTTTTCGATCATTACCCCTCTTTCATATTACATCCTTATTAATGGTCCCCTAAACTCGGTAAATGACCCAGTCTTGTATCTTGTTTTTATATGCGTACCTATACAGATGTCACATCTGTGCCAGATAAAAACATGCTTTTTTGAAACCTGTATTTTTCAGGTGAGTTTTCATGTGAGGGAAATCTCCGAAACTTCGTTACCGAATGCTTTGAAATTTTGACATAACTTTGCATTCGAGTTCACAAGTGTTATATTCCTACTATATACATGCGACACCTGTGACAGGAAAAATCATGTTTTTTTTTAAAGTGCCATCTGTTGGATGTAAGAACAACACACACTGTAATCTCCGGAAGTTCTTCATCGATTGCTTTGAAATTTTGACCCAACGTTCCATTTGAATACGTGTGTGTGTGTTTGTTTTTGTATTCCTACTAAATAGATGCCACAACCTGTGACAGGTAAAAACATTTTTTTTTAAACAGCGCCATCTGTTGCACGTCATAGCAACAAATGCCATACTAAATATGTTATGATTCCATTTCAATGTTTCCGATTGCATTGATAAATTTTATTTTCATAGATTTCGATTTATTTTCATTTGATAATTTTTTTGTGTGCATTGCGTTGGAATGGAGCTGTGTTGTTACCATACTGTTCATTTCGTCAGTATATAGTTTTTATTTATACACGTTAATCTCTAAAGCTCAGAGTAACAGCTTCTTCACTGATACTTTTTACTTGACGAGAACTCCTTTTCTCGCACTTTACCCATACCCACTTTACCCATACTCCCACTTTACCATGCTTCCACTTTACCCATGCTTCCACTTTACCCATACTCCACTTTACCCATGCTTCCACTTTACCCATACTCCCACTTTACCCATACTCCCACTTTACCCATGCTTCCACTTTACCCATACTCCCACTTTACCCATGCTTCCACTTTACCCATACTCCCACTTTACCCATGCTTCCACTTTACCCATACTCCCACTTTACCCATGCTTCCACTTTACCCATACTCCCACTTTACCCATGCTTCCACTTTACCCATACTCCCACTTTACCCATGCTCCACTTTACCCATACTCCCACTTTACCCATGCTCGGACTTTACCCATGCTCGCACTTAACCCATGCTCCCACTTTACCCATGCTCCCACTTTACCCATGCTCCCACTTTACCATGCTCCCACTTTACCCATGCTCCCACTATACCCATGCTCGCACTTACCCATGCTCCCACTTTACCTATGCTCCCACTTTACCCATGCTCCCACTTTACCCATGCTCGCACTTTACCCATGCTCCCACTTTACCCATACTCCCACTTTACCCATGTTCACACTTTACCCATACTCCCACTTTACCCATGCTTCCACTTTACCCATACTCCCACTTTACCCATGCTCCCACTTTACCCATACTCCCACTTTACCCATGCTCCCACTTTACCCATGCTCCCACTTTACCCATGCTCCCACTTTACCCATGCTCCCACTTTACCATGCTCCCACTTTACCTATGCTCCCACGTTACCCATGCTCCCACTTTACCATGCTCGCACTTTACCCATGCTCCCACTTTACCCATGCTCCCACTTTACCCATGCTCCCACTTTACCCATGCTCGCCACTTTACCCATGCTCCCACTTTACCTATGCTCCCACTTACCCATGCTCCACGTTACCCATGCTCCCACGTTACCCATGCTCCCACGTTACCCATGCTCCCACGTTACCCATGCTCCCACTTTACCCATGCTCCCACGTTACCCATGCTCCCACGTTACCCATGCTCCCACGTTACCCATGCTCCCACGTTACCCATGCTCCCACGTTACCCATGCTCCCACTTTACCCATGCTCCCACGTTACCCATGCTCCCACTTGTAAACATCCTGCAAAAGAAATACAATCTTCCCGACCTGTCCTCAGGCCAGGCTCGTTTATGCAGTGGTCGTCCCCCAAGATGCATCATCCGTCATTAAGTATTGTGTGTTAAAAATGTGTTTCATAAAGTAATATTATTATACATTAAAGTTCTGTGTATAGTTAGACGTAGATTAGATTAAGTGTTTAGGATTTGTCGGCGATAATTTATATTTGAAGTATGTATAATTCAAACAGAATTGCGCTGTTCGACCTCGATAAATTTTCGAACGTCGTCAGTTATGAAAGGAGATATTAGTCCTCATCAGAAAAGAGGAAATGCTCATTAATCCAGCCTCAAACCCCCTGTTTACAAATGAAAAACGGTTCACACATGAATCACAACTTTTGACATTTGAACATTTCTCAAGCAGTGCTTCGCTGACGACCTCTGTTCGAATCGCAACTCTGTAAACACTTCACCAACGTCCTTCAAATACAAATAAATGTCAACAGAACCTAAATACCAAATAAACCTATGCCTAACTATAAGTAGAACTTTGATACATATCAATATTAATGTACAAATTAGAACAAACCAATCTTTAATACACAATTCATTAAAATTAATCAATGCGTTTGGTGACGGCCGCAGCTTTAACGAGCCAGGACTGACGATGGATTGGTGAGTCGTCTGTAAACACTTATTCATTCATACACAGGGAGTTTAGCCGCTGGCTTAACGAACACTTGGCCTTAGCTGATGGGGACGGGCTGACTTTTCCATAAACAGTGCAGCTCCAAATGAAATTTGAGGGCTTACCTTGGACGAACCAGAATATGGTTGCAGGGGGGTTAGCCGGACTCGTCTGGCAGGTGAGGGCAAATTGCTGGTCAGCCACCATCACCGCTGGGCCCCTCACAGTCACTGTGGCCGGCGCGTCTGTGGTGGAGGACGCAAGTGTTAGTGACTCACTGCTCACATAAGCCTGGACCAGAACTGGGATGGAGGGCGCGAGTGTTAATGGCTCACTGCTCACACAAGCCTGGACCAGAACTGGGATGGAGGGCGCGAGTGTTAATGGCTCACTGCTCACACAAGCCTGGACCAGGACTGGGATGGAGGGCGCGAGTGTTAATGGCTCACTGCTCACACAAGCCTGGACCAGAACTGGGATGGAGGGCGCGAGTGTTAATGGCTCACTGCTCACACAAGCCTGGACCAGGACTGGGATGGAGGGCGCGAGTGTTAGTGACTTTCTGCTCACACAAGCCTGGACCAGAACATATGTAATGTTAATGCTTACATACCCTTATTATTCAAGGCATATGATGGTACATAACTTTAAAATCAGAAGCAGGCGAATGATAGTATTGTTGTGGCATAAAACAAAACAGTCTTCATAGCCTAACATTACTATATTGAAAATATATAAATTACAATACGGGATAATGAAATTGTTGAACAAATTGTGTTGATGAATGCCTGTACAAGAATGACGTAGTGACCCAGCGTGGGAAGGCTGTGGCAACAGTGTTGACACAGACAAACAACCCATTATTTTGTTTAGATAGTAGTTTGTGTAATTATGTGCACCATAGTACAAACATTGATGTACAAAGCAATTAGAATTTTGTACTATTCATTTTATAGAGTCCGAAAAAATGAAGCAAAAAAAAAATATTCGTAGGAATAGTATAGCACAAACAAGTATTATATTAGGCCTCAGATAGCGTGTATTGGGCTTGGAATATTATTAGTATTAGGTTAATTTGTCTCTACAACATAAGACGAAAATCGTTTCCGGTTGTCCAAATTCAATGGTACCGATTTCTACTTTATAATTGCGTTGTACGGTGGTATATACTATGATCCTCATCCTTCCTAAAGTACAATCAAACAGAAGGATGGGCTAGAGAATCAGTCCTAGTCATCAAAAGAATTCAAACCAGCACACTGGGAACCCCCAACCACACCCCTTCTTCTTCTTCTTGAGAATAGGTGCAGTTTGCATGAAGGGTTAACCCTCCTGATGACTGCACCAGGACAGATGTAAGGAGATGCGTTGACGGTTAGGAGGAGAAGAAAGTCAAAAGCGGTAGATGTGACGGGCCGTAGAGAGAGGAGTGGCGACGAAAACAGAGGCGGACATTAGAGGGAGACTTGCCGCACCGGGGGGGGGGGCGGGGCGTTATGGTCATGGCGGCAGCAGATCCACACACGGAGTAGCTGTGTGCGCAAGACGGGAACTAATACTTCTCCGGAAACTTGCGTATCAGAAAGCGCAAGCGGTACGCTTCCCAAATCACCCACAGGTCGGCGGGCAGCCAGCCATCAGGCAGCGCCCTCGGCTGAGACATCCTATCCGGCACCCTATAAACAAACTCCTTCACCGACGATACCCAGATAGTGGACGAGCACCACAGGATCAGAAGCACCCGGGCATCCCGATAAGGGCCCAACGCCGGAACCCCACAGGGCACAACCCCAGCAGCTGTGACTAGGCTTCCCCCAGACCGGGACAATGAAGGAGGGGAAACCGCAGGGGATGCAGGCGCGGCATCGACCCCACCACTGGGCACAGGAGCCGAGGCTCCCCGGCGCACATCTTTCCGCAACAACACGACGAGGTCCCGATCATCAGGGACAACCCCCCACTGCAAAGATCCAACAGCAGGTGACGCAGGAGGGGGGGCACAGGTAGCAACTTCGGAGCCCCTCGCAGCACCATTATCGTCGGCGGGGGACGCCAGATCACCATACTCCCCCACCTCCTCCCAAGGCACACCACGAAGGGGAGACACACTCCGAGCCCGCCACGAACGCTTTGAGACAGGCCGCACCACATCACTCCCAGCAGGCCCCGCCGCAGGCACAGCCACCATCTTTACATCCACACAGGCCACACCCGCACCATCCGAAGAGTCCACAGAGGCCACATCACCCACGCTATGTACATCATCCAGGGAAACAGCCTCAGAACACCGACGCGCACGCTTCTGCAAAGGGATGGAAAGAGCAGAACTACAGTCGTCAACACACACAGGCACAGCAGGCACCTCACCTCGCCGAAGCACCCCTTCCAAAACAGCAGAACCCGCGTCCCTGGTACCACATCCACAGGCGGGGGCGGGACATGGACCTCCACCGGGACACCCTTCACTACACACAGCGCAGGCGACGGCCCAACACCCACACACACCGGCTCAACAACCCCAGGGGCCACAGCAGTCACCTGACGTGTTGCACGGGCCATAGAACTCGCCTCAACAGGGGGAGCAGCAGACAGGCAATCAGGCTCCTCAGGCACAGCACCCACACCGTTCTCAGAACCGTCCGAACGCAACAGGGGCGGAAAATCCTCCGCACGAAGAACATGCACCCTACCAGTTGCTCCCACGTCGCACGCCGCAGCCAGATGACCCTCGTGACCACACCAATAACAGGTGCGCGGTTGACCCCGGTACTGGCAGCGGAGCGTGTAACCCAACACGGACATCGACGACGGGACACTACACCCCAGTGACATCGTCAGGGTGCGGGAGCCGTCAAGCATACCAACACAGTGCCCGGCAACGACCTTGTTCCAACGAACACTTAACACTGTCCCAAACCGTTCGAAACAGGGTTAAAAAGTCGTCCTGAAATTCGAAGGGGGCACCATGCACCGCCACAGACGTCAAGGTGACACTAAGATTCACCACCTTAACGGAGCCAGCAGTATCAGGGAGAGGGTAAACACGCCCCTCACACCGCTCGAGAAACGCCTGAAAGGCAGCCTGGAGGCGGAACTTGACCACAGCACGGTGGCCCTGAAGCAGCTGGATGCCCACCAGGTCCGACAGCTGCACATGCAGCACGTCCACCAGGGCGACACCAACCAATGGATGGTCCACCGGCACCGTAAACGCCAGACCAGCCGACAGCGTCCTCTTCATTGGAGGGCGAGAAGTCCCCATGGCTAAGCAAACGTCACCCTGTCAGTGGCAAACCACCACCAGCAGGGAAAACAAGCAATCACCCAACGTAAACACTAGCCAGGAGCGGAGAGACCTCAGGAACGTCCGACCTGGCCGGCGGTCACCACGCAACTCCCCACACCCTTAAACCACTAGGCCGCGATAAGCTGCAGAATTAATGTAAACTGGGATTCAACTGAGAGTACCCAGTGCGCATATTTGAATACTCCTCATGGTTCCTATAGATTTTATCATTGAAGTATCAAGCTAATATGATTACTTTCAGCAAAGTGTCTTTTGATACAGAGGGTTTGGGGCTGTATTGTGGTAACCGTGTAGAGGTACAGTGTGGTGAGGGCTGTGTTGTGATAACAGTGTACTGGTACAGTGTGGTGAGGGCTGTGTTGTGATAACAGTGTACTGGTACAGTGTGGTGAGGGCTGTGTTGTGATAATAGTGTACTGGTACAGTGTGGTGAGGGCTATGTTGTGATAACAGTGTACTGGTACAGTGTGGTGAGGGCTGTGTTGTGGTAATAGTGTACTGGTACAGTGTGGTGAGGGCTATGTTGTGATAACAGTGTACTGGTACAGTGTGGTGAGGGCTGTGTTGTGGTAATAGTGTACTGGTACAGTGTGGTGAGGGCTGTGTTGTGGTAATAGTGTACTGGTATAGTGTGGTGAGGGCTATGTTGTGATAACAGTGTACTGGTATAGTGTGGTGAGGGCTGTGTTGTGGTAATAGTGTACTGGTACTTTTTTATTTTTAGGGCATAGTTTTGGTAACGTGCTACACCAACTCTGTGGTGCCATGCTACACCAACTCTGTGGTGCCATGCTACACCAACTCTGTGGTGCCATGCTACACCAACACTGTGGTGCCATACTACACCAACACTGTGGTGCCATGCTACACCAACACTGTGGTGCCATGCTACACCAACACTGTGGTGCCATGCTACACCAACACTGTGGTGCCATGCTACACCAACACTGTGGTGCCATGCTACACCAACACTGTGGTGCCATGCTACACCAACACTGTGGTGCCATACTACACCAACACTGTGGTGCCATGCTACACCAACACTGTGGTGCCATGCTACACCAACACTGTGGTGCCATGCTACACCAACACTGTGGTACCATGCTACACCAACACTGTGGTGCCATGCTACACCAACACTGTGGTGCCATGCTACACCAACACTGTGGTGCCATGCTACACCAACACTGTGGTACCTTTTGTAAAACTAAATTGGTTTTATGTTACACTTCAGACATGACGAGGAACTCTTAGTGTAGTGTGTTGAGGCAGAAATAACGTTCTCTACAAATATACAGTCGACTTGATAATGGTCGAGGACGGACCGAAACGTCGTCGTTCTCACTTCAATTTCTATTGTGTGGTTTGGTCAACATTTTTCAGCCACGTTATCATGGCTCTTCATCTGCAATAATATGTCATTCAATTACATTCTTTTAGCCACTCTAGTGAGTGTACCTGACGTAAGGTGGGTGACTGAGGGTGTGGTAGTGCGTGTGATGGTGTCTGGCTGTTGAACGTGAAGCTTGCACCACTCTCATTTGGTTCGCCTAGTGAGCCGGCACAATGACGCCATGTGACAGCTAACAAGAAACTATGTTGAGGTGCAGTGATAAGACGATGGTTTAATACTTGCTGTGATGTCACAGTTGTTAAAGTTTAAACAAAGAAAAGCCGAGTACATAAAGTCGTTTACTGTCACTTTACAGTCAGCTTGTATTGCCTAAGACTGTGGTAATGTTAAGGTACTCAGAGTACACAGTGCCTGGGGAGGCGTCACACAGTTAACTATGTACAGGGCCAGAAATAACAAAAGATGTGTACGTTGAGGGTTAAGGCAGCAGTGACGGGAACAAATATAAGCATAACTTACAGTGAACGGTGAGAGTGACGTTGGTGGTGAGGGAGTGTCGCAACAGATGACTGTTAACCCGACACTCATACACAGCCCCGTTCTCCTCCCGCGTCGCCGTCACCACCTGCGTCGCCGTCACCAGCTGCGTCGCCGTCACCAGCTGCGTCGCCGTCACCAGCTGCGTCGCTGTTATCAGTTGCGTCGCTGTCACTTCGTTCTCTGCCGCCTGAATGACGGAGGTAGGATTGATGGGCCGTCCGTGCCTGTACCAGGTGAGCCAGGGGCGGGGGTGTCCTCCCCCGACCACCTGACAGGTGAGGACGCGGCGCTCCCCCTCCGTCAGCACCTCACCTCTCACGTACCCGCTGATGACCGGCCCACCTGGCACCTCTGCCCAGGGAGAGTAAACACACTCTTAAAACCACACCAAGTATACTGGTTGCCATCTACACTCACTCTTGTCTGGCTACTGTACCTGGCTGCCCTCTACACTCACTCTTGTCTGGCTACTGTACCTGGCTGCCATCTACACTCACTGTTGTCTGGCTACTGTACCTGGCTGCCCTCTACACTCACTCTTGTCTGGCTACTGTACCTGGCTGCCCTCTACACTCACTCTTGTCTGGCTACTGTACCTGGCTGCCCTCTACACTCACTCTTGTCTGGCTACTGTACCTGGCTGCCCTCTACACTCACTCTTGTCTGGCTACTGTACCTGGCTGCCCTCTACACTCACTCTTGTCTGGCTACTGTACCTGGCTGCCCTCTACACTCACTGTTGTCTGGCTACTGTACCTGGCTGCCCTCTACACTCACTGTTGTCTGGCTACTGTACCTGGCTGCCCTCTACACACACTGTTGTCTGGCTACTGTACCTGGCTGCCCTCTGCACTCACTGTTGTCTGGCCACTGTACCTGGCTGCCCTCTACACTCACTGTTGTCTGGCTACTGTACCTGGCTGCCCTCTACACTCACTCTTGTCTGGCCACTGTACCTGGCTGCCCTCTACACTCACTCTTGTCTGGCTACTGTACCTGGCTGCCCTCTACACTCACTCTTGTCTGGCTACTGTACCTGGCTGCCCTCTACACTACTCTTGTCTGGCCACTGTACCTGGCTGCCCTCTACACTCACTCTTGTCTGGCCACTGTATCTGGCTGCCCTCTACACCCACCCTTGTCTGGCCACTGTACCTGGCTGCCCTCTAAACCCACTGTACTCCTAAGTTGCACTCACTTAGTTGTGCTTGTGGGGGTTGAGCTTTGGCTCTTTGGTCCCGCCTCTCAACTGTCAATCAACTGGTGTGCAGATTCCTGAGCCTACTGGGCTCTATCATATCTACACTTGAAACTGTGTATGGAGTCAGCCTCCACCACATCACTTACCAATGCTTTCCATCTGTTAACTACTTTGACACTGAAGTACTCAGTGTCAGAGTAGTTTGGGTACTCAGTTTCCACCTGTGACCCCCTCTTTTCGCGTACTATCCGTTTTAAATACTTTATCCTTGTCAACCATGTCAATTCCTCTGAGAATTTTGTAGGTAGTGATCATGTCTCTCCTTACTCTTCTGTCTTCCAGTGTCGTGAGGTGCATTTCACGTAGACCTTCCTCGTAACTCATGCCTCTTAGTTCTGGGACTAGCCTAGTGGCATACCTCTGAACTTTTTCCAGCTTCGTCCTGAGCTTGACAAGGTACGGGATCCATGCTGGGGCCGCATACTCCAGGATCGGTCCAGGACTGTTGTCTCGCTACTGTTCCTGGCTGCCTAAAACACTCACTCTTGTCTGGGTTCTGTACATGGCTGCTTTCTACACTCACTGCTGTCTCCATACTGTAACTGGCTGCGTTCTTCACTCACTCGTGTCGGGGTATTTTACACTCGCTGTTGACGTGGTTCTGTAACTGGATGCTTTCTACACTTACTGTTCTCTGGGTACTGTAACTTGGCACTTTGTACAGCACGACCTTCAAAGCACACGACTTTCACAACATACGACCTTCACAACACACAACCTTCACAACACACCCGACCTTCACAACACACAACTTTCACAACACGACCTTCACAACACACAACCTCACAGCGACCTTCACAAACACACAACTTTCACAACACTCGACCTTCACATCACACACACCCTTCACAAATCACGACTTTCCACAACACACGACCTTCACAACACACAGTATTCACTACTCACGACCTTCACAAAGACATACTCACAACACATAACCTTCACAACACTTTTTGTTATATAAAAAAGTCAGAATACAAATCAGAATACAAAATCAGAATACAAAACACAAATCAAAGAAAGAATAGAACAATAATACATAAACAATACACAAACAGCATAAAGAAAACACATAGCTTATGAATGAGACAAAGAGCAGTAAGCAATGACAAAAAAAGCACACACACATAACACAGGGGACAGTAATACAAAACACCCCGATAATCAAAAGGGGAGGAGAATATAGCATAACCCCAAGCACCCCAAACCCCACACAGAGTAACATAAAATACATGTGAGCCACGCTCCAAAAACAGAGGAGCAAACAAGCACACATACCATAAATAACATAAAAGGCACAAAAAGGCATAAAACACACAACTACCACAGGACAAATAAAAAGGCACACGAAAAGGCACAAAGCATACAACTCACGCAGGGCAAACAAAAAGTCACACGCAGGAGCCAGGGAAAAATAAAAACCACACCCACGCACAAACACAGAAAACCGAACACACAACCACAGGAGCCAACACAACAGAAACAAAACAACCACAGACACACCCGCCAGCCCAACTTCCGCCGAGGAGCCCCCGGAGGGCCGGGGACCGAAGATGAACCGGAACAAGACCCACCCACCCAACTCACATCACATCCTAGAGCCCAACCCACGACCAGTCACCCAAAAGCCTCCCCACGAATATACGCACCAGTAAACCAACCGCAAAAATCCCCCAGAAAGGCATGCTGCAGCCACCACCAGGTGTACCGCAAGTGGCCTGTCAAAAACCCCAAACCTATCAACCCAATAACCCTCCCTCCGACCAACCCCCACAATACACATAGTCAGCGATAAGAAGACAACGTATTCCGCACCCGGCGAGAGCCCTGCGGAAAACACAGAACAAAAAACTGCAAAAACTCACCCCGATACCCCGGCCCACAAACCACGGCCAACACATCCCGAAACCAATCAAGCAAACCACTCAACCACTCAACCGCTCACAAAAATAGAAAACATGCAACTGAGTCTCGGGCAACCCACAGTGGTCACACACGCGGCAGGGGAATGTTGGACAGTGAGATCTGGATTCCAGGATATAACCATACAGGTGTGATAGGAAAAGTAGGTCACATGGAGGAGTGGGTCTGTTATTAGGGAAGACCTTGTATGCTCGGAGCTCCTAAACGTTACAAATGAGGTAATAGAGGGTACTGGGATTAAAATAGAGAAAAATAAATTAGTGATTATTCTAATATACAACCGCCAGATGCAACGGCTGAGGAATTCACAGAACAGATAAACAAATAGAGAAGAGCCTTGATAATTTGGAGAACCCGATACCTGATATTATCTTCCTAGGTGACTTCAACTTGCCTAGTCTCAGGCGGAAAATAGCAAACATAATATTTATACCAGGAAATCTATCAGGACCTAACCAACCCAGATTAGAGAACTACTTAGATCTGTGACAAATTTTCACTCATCAGCAGATATCGGAGCCAACGAGAAATGAAAATATTTCAGATTTGGTCTTTACGAACAATGAAGACATTATGAGAGACCTTACGATATCAGATACCACATATTCAGATCACAAGCTCATTGAAGTACAAACGACCATCAATACTCAGAATAGACCTAAAACGTTGATAAAGCGAGAGGGGCTATTCAGTAAATTCAATTTTAATAATAAAAGGATAGACTGGGAGATAATAAACAGGGAACTTAAAACATTCCATGGAAATTGTTTTAAGTAATACAAGTCCTGCAGAAGGAATAGAAAAACTGACTGCGGAAGCGTATCAGTCTGTCTGAAACATGTTCCTTGAGGAAAGCCAGAAAGAGATCTAACGTAGAAAGAGAACGCAGACGACAGTATAACGCAGGAAAAAATAACAGAACTGCTTATGCAGACACGAATTTCCCGTCAAAGAAGGAATAATTTAAATAGGGAGATTGAAGAAATCGAGCGGAAATTGAAACACTCATATGAAACTGAAGAAAGGCAGTTAGAACAGAAAGCAATTCAGGAAATAAAGAAAAATCCAAAATATTTCTTCTCATATGCGAAATCAAAAGCAAAAACCTGCAGTATTGGACCTATCGTATAAGTGAAGGTTCATACACGGAGGATGCAAAGAAATTAGTGAATCCTAAAAAAGCAGTATGAGGACATTTTAGCACTCCAATAAACAACATGAAAGTGGAGATCCAGATAATTTCTTTATGCGGGATATTCAAACCCCTGTAAATATAACTGATATCAACACGAGCGTAATAAATTTTGAAAGAGAATTGAAAACATGCCCATGCACTCGGCCCCAGGTCCTGACTCATGGAATTCAATATTTATAAAGAAATGCAAAGTGCCGGTAGCACAGGCACTCAGTATAGTGGTGGAGGAAGAGCTTGGATACGGGGGAGATACCAGATGCACTTAAAGTAGCAGACAAGCCCCTCTACACAAGGGAGG
>WNGS01002617.1:72309-83992 GCA_020271785.1 Procambarus virginalis
TATACTACCTGGTTGATGGGGTTCTGGGAGTTCTTCTACTCCCCAAGCCCGCCCGAGGCCAGGCTTGACTTGTGAGAGTTTGGTCCACTAGGCTGTTGCTTGGAGCGGCCCGCAGGCCCACATACCCACCACAGCCCGGTTGGTCCGGCACTCCTTGGAGGATAAATCTAGTTTCCTCTTGAAGATGTCCACGGTTGTTCCGGCAATATTTCTTATGCTTGCTGGGAGGACGTTGAACAACCGCGGACCTCTGATGTTTATACAGTGTTCTCTGATTGTGCCTATGGCACCTCTGCTCTTCACTGGTTCTATCTGCATTTTCATCCATATCGTTCACTCCGTACGTCGTATTTTACTGTGCAGATTTGGTACTTGGCTCCAGTATCTCCAGGTGTATATTATTTGATATCTCTCTCGTCTTCTTTCTAGTGAGTACATTGGAGAGCTTTGAGACGATCCAATAATTTAGGTGCTTTACCTCGTCTATGCGTGCCGTATATGTTCTCTGTATTCCTCTATTTCAGCAATCTCTCTGCTCTGAAGGGGGAAGTGAGTACTGAGCAGTACCAAGACGGGACAACACAAGTGACTTGAAGAGTACAACCATTGTGATGGGATCCCTGGATTTGAAAGTTCTCGTAATCCATCCTATCATTTTTCTGGCTGTCGCAATATTGCTTGGTTATGCTCCTTAAACGTTAGGTCGTCAGACATTATTATTCCAAATCCTTTACATGCTGTTTTTCCTACTATGGGTACATTTGATTGTGTTTTGTACTCTGTATTATGTTTAAGGTCCTCATTTTTACCGTACCTGAGTACCTGGAATTTATCACTGTTAAACATCATGTTATTTTCTGATGCCCAGTCGAAAACTTTAATAATATCAGCTTGAAGTTTTTCAATGTCTTCAGCCGAGGTAATTTTCATACTGATTTTTGTGTCATCTGCAAAGGATGATACGAAGCTGTGACTTGTATTTTTGTCTATATCTGATATGAGAATAAGGAAAAGCAGCGGTGCAAGGACTGTACCCTGAGGTACAGAGCTTTTAACTGCACTTGGACTAGATTTTATATGGTTGACCGTTACTCGCTGAGTCCTGTTTGACAGAAAACTGAGTATCCAGCGTCCTACTTTACCGGTTATTTCCATTGACTTCATTTTGTGTGCTATCACGCCATGGTCACATTTATCGAAAGCCTTTGCGAAGTCCGTGTATATCACATCAGCATTCTGTTTTTCTTCTAATGCCTCAGTGACTTTGTCGTAGTGCTCAAGTAGCTGTGAGAGGCACGATCTTCCCGCTCGAAATCCATGTTGGCCTGGGTTGTGAAGGTCATTGGTCTCCATGAATTGGTGACCTGACTCCTAATCACTCTCTCAAATACTTTTATGATGTGCGATGTTAGTGCAACTGGTCTATAATTCTTTGCCAATGCTTTGCTCCCTCCCTTGTGTAGAGGGGCTATGTCTGCTACTTTAAGTGCATCTGGTATCTCCCCCGTGTCCAAGCTCTTCCTCCACACTATACTGAGTGCCTGTGCTACCGGCACTTTGCATTTCTTTATAATATTGAATTCCATGAGTCAGGACCTGGGCCGAGTGCATGGGCATGTTTTCAATTTCTCTTTCAAAATTTAGTGCGCTCGTGTTGATATCAGTTATATTTACAGGGGTTTGAATATCCCGCATAAAGAAATTATCTGGATCTTCCACTTTCATGTTGTTTATTGGAGTGCTAAACATGTCCTCATACTGCTTTTTTAGGATTTCACTAATTTCTTTGTCATCCTCCGTGTATGAACCTTCACTTGTACGAATAGGTCCAATACTGGCAGTGGTTTTTGCTTTTGATTTCGCATATGAGAAGAAATATTTTGATTTTTCTTTATTTCCTGAATTGCTTTCTGTTCTAACTGCCTTTCTTCAGTTTCATATGAGTGTTTCAATTTCCGCTCGATTTCTTCAATCTCCCTATTTAAATTATTCCTTCTTTGACGGGAAATTCGTGTCTGCATAAGCAGTTCTGTTATTTTTTTCCTGCGTTTATACTGTCGTCTGCGTTCTCTTTCTACGTTAGATCTCTTTCTGGCTTTCCTCAAGGGAACATGTTTCAGACAGACTTGATACGCTTCCGCAGTCAGTTTTTCTATTCCTTCTGTAGGACTTGTATTACTTAAAACAGTTTCCCATGGAATGTTTGTAAGTTCCCTGTTTATTATCTCCCAGTCTATCCTTTTATTATTAAAATTGAATTTACTGAATAGCCCCTCTCGCTTTATCAACGTTTTAGGTCTATTCTGAGTATTGATGGTCGTTTGCACTTCAATGAGCTTGTGATCTGAATATGTGGTATCTGATATCGTAATGTCTCTCATAATGTCTTCATTGTTCGTTAAGACCAAATCTGAAATATTTTCATTTCTCGTTGGCTCCGATATCTGCTGACTGAGTGAAAATTTGTCACAGAATCTAAGTAGTTCTCTAATCTGGTTTGTTAGGTCCGATAGATTTCCTGGTATAATATTTTGTTTGCTATTTTCCACCTGAGACTAGGCAAGTTGAAGTCACCTAGGAAGATAATATCAGGTATCGGGTTCTCCAAATTATCAAGGCTTTCTCTATTTGTTTATCTGTTCTGTGAATTCCTCAGCCGTTGCATCTGGCGGTTTGTATATTAGAATAATCACTAAATTTATTTTCTCTATTTTTAATCCCAGTACCTCTACCACCTCATTTGTAACGTTTAGGAGCTCCGAGCATACAAGGTCTTCCCTAAATACAGACCCACTCCTCCATGTGACCTACTTTTCCTATCACACCTGTATAGGTTATATCCTGGAATCCAGATCTCACTGTCCAACATTCCCCTGCCGCGTGTGTGACCACTGTGGGTTGCCCGAGACTCAGTTGCATGTTTTCTATTTTTGTGAGCGGTTGAGTGGTTTGCTTGATTGGTTTCGGGATGTGTTGGCCGTGGTTTGTGGGCCGGGGTATCGGGTGAGTTTTTGCAGTTTTTGTTCTTGTGTTTTCCGCAGGGCTCTCGCCGGGCGGAATACGTTATCTTCTTATCGCTGACTATGTGTATTGTGTGTGGGTTGGTCGGAGGGAGGGTTATTGGGTTGATAGGGTTTGGGGTTTTTGACAGGCCACTTGCGGTACACCTGGTGGTGGCTGCAGCATGCCTTTCTGGGGGATTTTTGCGGTTGGTTTACTGGTTGCGTATATTCGTGGGGAGGCTTTTGGGTGACTGGTCGTGGGTTGGGCTCTAGGATGTTGACTGTGAGTTGGGTGGGTGGGTCTTGTTCCGGTTCATCTTCGGTCCCGGCCCTCCGGGGGCCTCCTCGGCGGAAGTTGGGCTGGCGGTGTCTGTGGGGTTGTTTTGTTTCTGTTGTGTTTGCTCCTGTGTGTGTTCGGTTTTCTGTGTTTGTGCGTGGGTGTGGTTTTATTTTTTCCCTGGCTCCTGCGTGTGACTTTTTGTTTGCCCTGCGTGAGTTGTATGCTTTGTGCCTTTTCGTGTGCCTTTTTATTTGTCCTGTGGTAGTTTGTGTTTGTATGCCTTTTTTTGTGCCTTTTATGTTATTTATGTATGTGTGCTTGTTTGCTCCTCTGTTTTGGAGCGTGGCTCACATGTATTTTATGTACTCTGTGTGGGGTTGGGGTGCTTGGGGTTATGCAATTCTCCTCCCCTTTTGATTATCGGGGTTTTTGTATTACTGTCCCTGTGTTATGTGTGTGTGCTTTTTTTGTCATTGCTTACTGCTCTTTGTCTCATTCATAAGCTATGTGTTTTTTTTATGCTATTTGTGTATTGTTTATGTATTATGTTCTATTCTTCTTTGATTTGTGTTTTGTATTCTGATTTTGTATTCTGATTTGTATTCTGACTTTTTTATATAAAAAAAAGTGTTGTGAAGGTTATGTGTTGTGAGTACTGTCTTTGTGAAGGTCGTGAGTAGTGAATACTGTGTGTTGTGAAGGTCGTGTGTTGTGAAAGTCGTGATTTGTGAAGGTCGTGTGATGTGAAGGTCGAGTGTTGTGAAAGTTGTGTGTTTGTGAAGGTCGGGTGTTGTGAAGTTGTGTGTTGTGAAGGTCGTATTTGTGAAAGTCGTGTGCTTGTTGTAAAGGTCGTGCTGTACAAAGTGCCAAGTTACAGTACCCAGAGAACAGTAAGTGTAGAAAGCATCCAGTTACAGAACCACGTCAACAGCGAGTGTAAAATACCCCGACACGAGTGAGTGAAGAACGCAGCCAGTTACAGTATGGAGACAGCAGTGAGTGTAGAAAGCAGCCATGTACAGAACCCAGACAAGAGTGAGTGTGTTAGGCAGCCAGGAACAGTAGCGAGACAACCAGTCCTGGACCGATCCTGGAGTATGCGGCCCCAGCATGGATCCCGTACCTTGTCAAGCTCAGGACGAAGCTGGAAAAAGTTCAGAGGTATGCCACTAGGCTAGTCCCAGAACTAAGAGGCATGAGTTACGAGGAAGGTCTACGTGAAATGCACCTCACGACACTGGAAGACAGAAGAGTAAGGAGAGACATGATCACTACCTACAAAATTCTCAGAGGAATTGACATGGTTGACAAGGATAAAGTATTTAAAACGGATAGTACGCGAAAAGAGGGGGTCACAGGTGGAAACTGAGTACCCAAAACTACTCTGACACTGAGTACTTCAGTGTCAAAGTAGTTAACAGATGGAAATCATTGGTAAGTGATGTGGTGGAGGCTGACTCCATACACAGTTTCAAGTGTAGATATGATAGAGCCCAGTAGCTCAGGAATCTGTACACCAGTTGTTTGACAGTTGAGAGGCGGGACAAAGAGAGCCAAAGCTCAACCCCCACAAGCACAACTAGGTGAGTGCAACTTAGGAGTACAGTGGGTTTAGAGGGCAGCCAGGTACAGTGGCCAGACAAGGGTGGGTGTAGAGGGCAGCCAGATACAGTGGCCAGACAAGAGTGAGTGTAGAGGGCAGCCAGGTACAGTGGCCAGACAAGAGTGAGTGTAGAGGGCAGCCAGGTACAGTAGCCAGACAAGAGTGAGTGTAGAGGGCAGCCAGATACAGTAGCCAGACAAGAGTGAGTGTAGAGGGCAGCCAGGTACAGTGGCCAGACAAGAGTGAGTGTAGAGGGCAGCCAGGTACAGTAGCCAGACAACAGTGAGTGTAGAGGGCAGCCAGGTACAGTGGCCAGACAACAGTGAGTGCAGAGGGCAGCCAGGTACAGTAGCCAGACAAGAGTGAGTGTAGAGGGCAGCCAGGTACAGTAGCCAGACAAGAGTGAGTGTAGAGGGCAGCCAGGTACAGTAGCCAGACAAGAGTGAGTGTAGATGGCAACCAGTATACTTGGTGTGGTTTAAGAGTGTGTTTACTCTCCCTGGGCAGAGGTGCCAGGTGGGCCGGTCATCAGCGGGTACGTGAGAGGTGAGGTGCTGACGGAGGGGGAGCGCCGCGTCCTCACCTGTCAGGTGGTCGGGGGAGGACACTCCCGCCCCTGGCTCACCTGGTACAGGCACGGACGGCCCATCAATCCTACCTCCGTCATTCAGGCGGCAGAGAACGAAGTGACAGCGACGCAACTGATAACAGCGACGCAGCTGGTGACGGCGACGCAGCTGGTGACGGCGACGCAGCTGGTGACGGCGACGCGGGAGGAGAACGGGGCTGTGTATGAGTGTCGGGTTAACAGTCAACTGTTGCGACACTCCCTCACCACCAACGTCACTCTCACCGTTCACTGTAAGTTATGCTTATATTTGTTCCCGTCACAGCTGCCTTAACCCTCAACGTACACATCTTTTGTTATTTCTGGCCCTGTATATAGTTAACTGTGTGACGCCTCCCCAGGCACTGTGTACTCTGAGTACCTAAACATTACCACAGTCTTAGGCAATACAAGCTGACTGTAAAGTGACAGTAAACGACTTAATGTACTCGGCTTTTCTTTGTTTAAACTTTAACAACTGTGACATCACAGCAAGTATTAAACCATCGTCTTATCACTGCACCTCAACATAGTTTCTTGTTAGCTGTCACATGGCGTCATTGTGCCGTCTCACTAGGCGAACCAAATGAGAGTGGTGCAAGCTTCACGTTCAACAGCCAGACACCATCACACGCATACCACACCCTCAGTCACCCACCTTACGTCAGGTACACTCACTAGAGTGGCTAAAAGAATGTAATTGAATGACATATTATTGCAGATGAAGAGCCATGATAACGTGGCTGAAAAATGTTGACCAAACCACACATTAGAAATTGAAGTGAGAACGACGACGTTTCGGTCCGTCCTCGACCATTATCAAGTCGACTGTGTATTTGTAGAGAACGTTATTTCTGCCTCAACACACTACACTAAGAGTTCCTCGTCATGTCTGAAGTGTAACATAAAACCAATTTAGTTTTACAAAAGGTACCACAGTGTTGGTGTAGCATGGCACCACAGTGTTGGTGTAGCATGGCACCACAGTGTTGGTATAGCATGGCACCACAGTGTTGGTGTAGCATGGCACCACAGTGTTGGTGTAGCATGGCACCACATTGTTGGTGTAGCATGGCACCACAGTGTTGGTGTAGCATGGCACCACAGTGTTGGTGTAGCATGGCACCACAGTGTTGGTGTAGCATGGCACCACAGTGTTGGTGTAGCATGGCACCACAGTGTTGGTGTAGTATGGCACCACAGTGTTGGTGTAGCATGGCACCACAGTGTTGGTGTAGCATGGCACCACAGTGTTGGTGTAGCATGGCACCACAGTGTTGGTGTAGCATGGCACCACAGTGTTGGTGTAGCATGGCACCACAGTGTTGGTGTAGCATGGCACCACAGTGTTGGTGTAGCACGTTACCAAAACTATGCCCTAAAAATAAAAAAGTACCAGTACACTATTACCACAACACAGCCCTCACCACACTACCAGTACACTGTTATCACACACAGCCCTCACCACACTGTACCAGTACACTATTACCACAACACAGCCCTCACCACGCTGTACCAGTACACTATTACCACAACACAGCCCTCACCACACTGTACCAGTACACTGTTATCACAACATAGCCCTCACCACACTGTACCAGTACACTGTTATCACAACACAGCCCTCACCACACTGTACCAGTACACTGTTATCACAACACAGCCCTCACCACACTGTACCAGTACACTGTTATCACAACACAGCCCTCACCACACTGTACCAGTACACTGTTATCACAACACAGCTCTCACCACACTGTACCAGTACACTGTTATCACAACACAGCCCTCACCACACTGTACCAGTACACTGTTATCACAACACAGCCCTCACCACACTGTACCTCTACACGGTTACCACAATACAGCCCCAAACCCTCTGTATCAAAAGACACTTTGCTGAAAGTAATCATATTAGCTTGATACTTCAATGATAAAATCTATAGGAACCATGAGGAGTATTCAAATATGCGCACTGGGTACTCTCAGTTGAATCCCAGTTTACATTAATTCTGCAGCTTATCGCGGCCTAGTGGTTTAAGGGGTGTGGGGAGTTGCGTGGTGACCGCCGGCCAGGTCGGACGTTACTGAGGTCTCTCCGCTCCTGGCTAGTGTTGACGTTGGGTGATTGCTTGTTTTCCCTGCTGGTGGTGGTTTGCCACTGACAGGGCGACGTTTGCTTAGCCATGGGGACTTCTCGCCCTCCAATGAAGAGGACGCTGTCAGCTGGTCTGGCGTTTACGGTTCCGGTGGACCATCCATTGGTTGGTGTCGCCCTGGTGGACGTGCTGCATGTGCAGCTGTCAGACCTGGTGGGCATTCAGCTGCTTCAGGGCCACCGTGCTGTGGTCAAGTTCCGCCTCCAGGCTGCCTTTCAGGCGTTTCTCGAGCGGTGTGAGGGGCGTGTTTACCCTCTCCCTGATACTGCTGGCTCCGTTAAGGTGGTGAATCTTAGTGTCACCTTGACGTCTGTGGCTGTGCATGGTGCCCCCTTCGAATTTCAGGACGACTTTTTAACCTTCTGTTTCGAACGGTTTGGGACAGTGTTAAGTGTTCGTTGGAACAAGGTCGTTGCCGGGCACTGTGTTGGTATGCTTGACGGCTCCCGCACCCTGACGATGTCACTGGGGTGTAGTGTCCCGTCGTCGATGTCCGTGTTGGGTTACACGCTCCGCTGCCAGTACCGGGGTCAACCGCGCACCTGTTATTGGTGTGGTCACGAGGGTCATCTGGCTGCGGCGTGCGACGTGGGAGCAACTGGTAGGGTGCATGTTCTTCGTGCGGAGGATTTTCCGCCCCTGTTGCGTTCGGACGGTTCTGAGAACGGTGTGGGTGCTGTGCCTGAGGAGCCTGATTGCCTGTCTGCTGCTCCCCCTGTTGAGGCGAGTTCTACGGCCCGTGCAACACGTCAGGTGACTGCTGTGGCCCCTGGGGTTGTTGAGCCGGTGTGTGTGGGTGTTGGGCCGTCGCCTGCGCTGCGTGTAGTGAAGGGTGTCCCGGTGGAGGTCCATGTCCCGCCTGTGGATGTGGTACCAGGGACGCGGGTTCTGCTGTTTTGGAAGGGTGCTTCGGCGAGGTGAGGTGCCTGCTGTGCCTGTGTGTGTTGACGACTGTAGTTCTGCTCTTTCCATCCCTTTGCAGAAGCGTGCGCGTCGGTGTTCTGAGGCTGTTTCCCTGGATGATGTACATAGCGTGGGTGATGTGGCCTCTGTGGACTCTTCGGATGGTGCGGGTGTGGCCTGTGTGGATGTAAAGATGGTGGCTGTGCCTGCGGCGGGGCCTGCTGGGAGTGATGTGGTGCGGCCTGTCTCAAAGCGTTCGCGGCGGGCTCGGAGTGTCTCCCCTTCGTGGTGTGCCTTGGGAGGAGGTGGGGGAGTATGGTGATCTGGCGTCCCCGCCGACGATAATGGTGCTGCGAGGGGCTCCGAAGTTGCTACCTGTGCCCCCCCTCCTGCGTCACCTGCTGTTGGATCTTTGCAGTGGGGGTTGTCCCTGATGATCGGGACCTCGTCGTGTTGTTGCGGAAAGATGTGCGCCGGGGAGCCTCGGCTCCTGTGCCCAGTGGTGGGGTCGATGCCGCGCCTGCATCCCCTGCGGTTTCCCCTCCTTCATTGTCCCGGTCTGGGGGAAGCCTAGTCCCAGCTGCTGGGGTTGTGCCCTGTGGGGTTCCGGCGTTGGGCCCTTATCGGGATGCCCGGGTGCTTCCGATCCTGTGGTGCTCGTCCACTATCTGGGTATCGTCGGTGAAGGAGTTTGTTTATAGGGTGCCGGATAGGATGTCTCAGCCGAGGGCGCTGCCTGATGGCTGGCTGCCCGCCGACCTGTGGGTGATTTGGGAAGCGTACCACTTGCGCTTTCTGATACGCAAGTTTCCGGAGAAGTATTAGTTCCCGTCTTGCGCACACAGCTACTCCGTGTGTGGATCTGCTGCCGCCGTGACCATAACGCCCCGCCCCCCCCGTGCGGCAAGTCTCCCTCTAATGTCCGCCTCTGTTTTCGTCGCCACTCCTCTCTCTACGGCCCGTCACATCTACCGCTTTTGACTTTCTTCTCCTCCTAACCGTCAACGCATCTCCTTACATCTGTCCTGGTGCAGTCATCAGGAGGGTTAACCCTTCATGCAAACTGCACCTATTCTCAAGAAGAAGAAGAAGGGGTGTGGTTGGGGGTTCCCAGTGTGCTGGTTGAATTCTTTTGATGACTAGGACTGATTCTCTAGCCCATCCTTCTGTTTGATTGTACTTTAGGAAGGATGAGGATCATAGTATATACCACCGTACAACGCAATTATAAAGTAGAAATCGGTACCATTGAATTTGGACAACCGGAAACGATTTTCGTCTTATGTTGTAGAGACAAATAACCTAATTAACCTAATACTAATAATATTCCAAGCCCAATACACGCTATCTGAGGCCTAATATAATACTTGTTTGTGCTATACTATTCCTACGAATATTTTTTTTTTTGCTTCATTTTTTCGGACTCTATAAAGTGAATAGTACAAAATTCTAATTGCTTTGTACATCAATGTTTGTACTATGGTGCACATAATTACACAAACTACTATCTAAACAAATAATGGGTTGTTTGTCTGTGTCAACACTGTTGCCACAGCCTTCCCACGCTGGGTCACTACGTCATTCTTGTACAGGCATTCATCAACACAATTTGTTCAACAATTTCATTATCCCGTATTGTAATTTATATATTTTCAATATAGTAATGTTAGGCTATGAAGACTGTTTTGTTTTATGCCACAACAATACTATCATTCGCCTGCTTCTGATTTTAAAGTTATGTACCATCATATGCCTTGAATAATAAGGGTATGTAAGCATTAACATTACATATGTTCTGGTCCAGGCTTGTGTGAGCAGAAAGTCACTAACACTCGCGCCCTCCATCCCAGTCCTGGTCCAGGCTTGTGTGAGCAGTGAGCCATTAACACTCGCGCCCTCCATCCCAGTCCTGGTCCAGGCTTGTGTGAGCAGTGAGCCATTAACACTCGCGCCCTCCATCCCAGTCCTGGTCCAGGCTTGTGTGAGCAGTGAGCCATTAACACTCGCGCCCTCCATCCCAGTCCTGGTCCAGGCTTATGTGAGCAGTGAGTCACTAACACTTGCGTCCTCCACCACAGACGCGCCGGCCACAGTGACTGTGAGGGGCCCAGCGGTGATGGTGGCTGACCAGCAACTTGCCCTCACCTGCCAGACGAGTCCGGCTAACCCCCCTGCAACCATATTCTGGTTCGTCCAAGGTAAGCCCTCAAATTTCATTTGGAGCTGCACTGTTTATGGAAAAGTCAGCCCGTCCCCATCAGCTAAGGCCAAGTGTTCGTTAAGCCAGCGGCTAAACTCCCTGTGTATGAATGAATAAGTGTTTACAGACGACTCACCAATCCATCGTCAGTCCTGGCTCGTTAAAGCTGCGGCCGTCACCAAACGCATTGATTAATTTTAACAATTGTGTATTAAAGATTGGTTTGTTCTAATTTGTACATTAATATTGATATGTATCAAAGTTCTACTTATAGTTAGGCATAGGTTTATTTGGTATTTAGGTTCTGTTGACATTTATTTGTATTTGAAGGACGGGGTGAAGTGTTTACAGAGTTGCGATTCGAACAGAGGTCGTCAGCGAAGCACTGCTTGAGAAATGTTCAAATGTCAAAAGTTGTGATTCATGTGTGAACCGTTTTTCATTTGTAAACAGGGGGTTTGAGGCTGGATTAATGAGCATTTCCTCTTTTCTGATGAGGACTAATATCTCCTTTCATAACTGACGACGTTCGAAAATTTATCGAGGTCGAACAGCGCAATTCTGTTTGAATTATATACTTCAAATATAAATTATCGCCGACAAATCCTAAACACTTAATCTAATCTACGTCTAACTATACACAGAACTTTAATGTAAAAATATTACTTTATGAAACACATTTTTAACACACAATACTTAATGACGGATGATGCATCTTGGGGACGACCACTGCATAAACGAGCCTGGCCTGAGGACAGGTCGGGAAGATTGTATTTCTTTTGCAGGATGTTTACAAGTGGGAGCATGGGTAACGTGGGAGCATGGTAAAGTGGGAGCATGGGTAACGTGGGAGCATGGGTAACGTGGGGCATGGGTAACGTGGGAGCATGGGTAAAGTGGGAGCATGGGTAACGTGGGAGCATGGGTAA
>WNGS01002618.1:0-12568 GCA_020271785.1 Procambarus virginalis
CTGGGTAAGCACACAGCTGGGTAAGTACACAGCTGGTAAGTACACAGCTGTAAGTACACAGCTGGTAGTACACAGCGGGGTAAGTACACAGCTGGTAAGTACACAGCTGGTAAGCACACAGCTGGTAAGTACACAGCTGGGTAAGTACACAGCTGGGTAAGCACACAGCTGGTAAGCACACAGCTGGTAAGTACACAGCTGGGTAAGCACACAGCTGGGTAAGTACACAGCTGGTAAGTACACAGCTGGTAAGCACACAGCTGGTAAGCACACAGCTGGTAAGCACACAGCTGGTAAGCACACAGCTGGTAAGTACACAGCTGGGTAAGTACACAGCTGGGTAAGTACACAGCTGGGTAAGTACACAGCTGGTAAGCACACAGCTGGTAAGTACACAGCTGGTAAGTACACAGCTGGGTAAGTACACAGCTGGGTAAGTACACAGCTGGTAAGCACACAGCTGGTAAGTACACAGCTGGTAAGCACACAGCTGGTAAGCACACAGCTGGTAAGCACACAGCTGGTAAGTACACAGCTGGTAAGCACACAGCTGGTAAGTACACAGCTGGTAAGTACACAGCTGGGTAAGTACACAGCTGGGTAAGTACACAGCTGGGTAAGTACACAGCTGGTAAGCACACAGCTGGTAAGCACACAGCTGGTAAGTACACAGCTGGTAAGCACACAGCTGGTAAGTACACAGCTGGTAAGTACACAGCTGGGTAAGTACACAGCTGGGTAAGTACACAGCTGGGTAAGTACACAGCTGGTAAGTACACAGCTGGTAAGTACACAGCTGGGTAAGTACACAGCTGGGTAAGTACACAGCTGGGTAAGTACACAGCTGGGTAAACACACAGCTGGGTAAGTACACAGCTGGGTAAACACACAGCTGGGTAAGCACACAGCTGGGTAAGCACACAGCTGGTAAGTACACAGCTGGGTAAGCACACAGCTGGGTAAGCACACAGCTGGGTAAGCACCCACCTGTTAATTGACGGTTAAGAGGCGGGACCAAAGAGCCAGAGCTCAACCCCCGCAAACACAACTAGGGCAGTACAACTAGGTGAGTACAACTAGGTGAGAACATACATAGAAAAGCACATATAAATACACACGTCTTAACAATCAATTGGGCAAGTAAACATATACACAACATTCGCAAGTGAAGCTGCGAACGGAACCTACCTGAGACCAACTATTGACTATGCAGCTCCTGCATTTATCTCTCACCTGAAAAAAACAAAAAAAATCTAAATTAGAAAAGGTGTCAAAAATACACAAAACTTTTTCCCTTTCTGAGGGCATTAAAGTGCGAGAATAGACGAATGTAACTCTTATTCCCACGCTAGAAAGTGATGGAAATGAGATAACATGATAGCAACATTAAAGATACTTAGAAAAACTGATAAAGTAGAAAAAATGAGAACCAGCAGAACGAAGGACAAAGATTATAACATGAAATATAAATTGGTAAGAGAGATTTCAGAAAGAAACTTCAACAGTGTAACGATTTAACATGAGAATTAGGTGAAGATATCATTGCAGCTCAACTCAATGTAATTTCCTCACTATTGCATCTGAGACACTTGGAGCCTCGGCTAAGAGAGCCACTATAGCATTTTTAACTACAATCTGGGTTCTAAGGTAATCGAAACAACAAAAGACCCAAAAGTAGCTAGCTTCCTTTCCCAGCGCCTCAGCGTGGCGGTACAGAGGGGGGAAGACACACTACATTCAGGAGTCCTGCCCGCCATCTGAGGAGCTGGAAACGCTAGGCAACCATTAACAAATAACTATATACCAGTTACCTCAATTTCCGTATAATTGCATTGTTGTCATTGTTGATCTTATAGTATAAGCTTTCCACGCTTCAAGGTAAAGAATCTCTAGTTGTTATTGAAAGGTTTATTATTTACAACGATTCTTTCCACTCCGGAATATCTTCAATAACACAATGTGCAAATCTGTCGTAAATACACCTATGGAATACACAGGAATGGGGGCAATAAGGCATAAATAATGGGAATAGCAAGCCACTAAATCCATGAATAAGGCGGTGGACACTGAGAGAACTTAATAAGGATACTGTCGTTATCCGGTACTGTTTTGCGAGGTCTAGGTCTAAGCGCAGGCAAGGAATCAAAGTCATTACTCTGTAATATTTAGAATAGGTCTTGTAGCTCTTATGAGTATGCCAGGATGAAATATTGCAATATAGCATCAGAGTATGCAGTCACCTTTGGTCAGGACTGGATACCAGAATGAAATATTGCAATATGGCATCAGGTTATGCAGTCACCTTTGGTCAGGACTGGATACCAGAATGAAATATTGCAATATGGCATCAGGTTATGCAGTCACCTTTGGTCAGGACTGGATACCAGAATGAAATATTGCAATATGGCATCAGGTTATGCAGTCACCTTTGGTCAGGACTGGATACCAGAATGAAATATTGCAATATGGCATCAGGGTATGCACTCACCTTTGGTCAGGACTGGATGCCAGGATGAGATATTGCAATACATGCAACCTCTGCAAATGTATCATTTGAATTCCATGAAAACAGTACTATCTTTAACCATGAGATAAGATGTAGTTTATAACATAATTTCAGACATTATGAAGTATTTCATCCAGCACTAATTACCGATGTTCACATCCTCAATGGAACAGCTTCCTGGAACCCACCTTGGGTTCCAGAACAGCTTCCTGGAACCCCACCTTGGGTTCCAGAACAGCTTTCTGGAACCCCACCTTGGGTTCCATAACTTCCTGGAACCCCACCTTGGGTTCCAGAACAGGTTCCTGGAACCTCACCTTGGGTTCCAGAACAGCTTCCTGGAACCCCACCTTGGGTTCCAGAACAACTTTCTGGAACCCCACCTTGGGTTCCAGAACAGCTTCCTGGAACCCCACCTTGGGCTCCATAACAGCTTCCTGGAACCCCACCTTGGGTTCCAGAACAGCTTCCTGGAACACCCCTTTGACCTGAGAGCTACCTGGAACCCTGGATGGAACCCTAGACCTCCAGCAGCAGGCTGGAAGAGCCGTGCAGCTGGAGGTTCGAGGCTGGGTATGGCTTTAAAAGTAATGATCCGATGCAGCTGACTGTAGTCCTCTCTCTCCTCCACACACACACACGCCCCCACCGCTGCTGCGGCTGCTCTGAGCTGCTGTCTGCTGTCTTGTTCACTACACATGTCTGCTCCACTCTCTTCTGTTCATTTTGAGGTTCTGCCACGTTCCCCGCTCTGATGTTCACCATTCTGTTCACTGTTCCCTAACAGTGCCATGTTCACCGTCCCACGAGACAGAGAGAGAGAGAGAGAGAGAGAGAGAGAGAGGAGAGAGAGAGAGAGAGAGAGAGAGAGAGAGAGAGAGAGAGAGAGAGAGAGAGACAGAGACAGAGAGAGAGACAGAGAGAGAGAGACACCAGCTGACCACACCCCATCTATACCATGCGGGTTGCCAGCTGTCACCCCCACAATCCAAGACGTGCTGTCCAATCAGGTTTGATCCTATGGCTTCGTGTCACCTTAAGAGACAGATCAAACCACGCGATTACAATCAATATCTCTCTGTACACAGATGAGCCAACGACCTAATTGCTGCAGGTCGTTCAGTAGCGAGAGAGACTCAACGCCTCCCGAGATTCACAACGACCACGTCTCCTAACTACGACTCGTTCATTTAACGGGTGGTCGTACATGGTACGAATTGCCTCTCACTCTTGGAAATACACCTAAACTTACGTTGTGTTTAAATATAGAGGAAACACAAGTCTGCCACTAGCAACACCACAAGTGTGCCATTTGCAGCTCAAGATAGCCAACATGTCAGTCTCTCCCAACAAGATAGCAACATGTCAGTCTCTCCCAACAAGATAGCCAACATGTCAGTCTCTCCCAACAAGATAGCCAACATGTCAGTCTCTCCCAACAAGATAGCCACATGTCAGGCCCTTCCATCAAGATAGCCAACATGTAAGTCTCTCCTATCAAGATAGCCAACATGTCAGTCTCTCCCAACAAGATAGCCAACATGTCAGTCTCTCCTATCAAGATAGCCAACATGTCAGTCTCTCCCAACAAGATAGCCAACATGTCAGTCTCTCCCAACAAGATAGCCAACATGTCAGTCTCTCCCAACAAGATAGCCAACATGTTAGTCTCTCCCAACAAGATAGCCAACATGTCAGTCTCTCCTATCAAGATAGCCAACATGTCAGTCTCTCCTATCAAGATAGCCAACATGTCAGTGCAGAAGGAGAGATTCGTCATACATGATTGTGTCATGTATGAAGCTGTTGACTGGAAGTCCCTGGCATAAAGGATGCATTGGGACAATTGAAGTATCTTTTGCTATGCAGTTGCGCCATATGCACGTCATTAGTGAATTACTTGAGAAGTTAGCCCAGAATCTGTTAAGATATTGAATATTGTGACTCAATTCTAATCTATATATAATAATCTACATATAATCTACAATGTAATGTATATAATCAATGTAGATATAATTAATGTAGTGTAATTTTTATGTAAAATTTCATGATTTCAAATGTTCAAGAATTTATGAATATAGTCTTTCATTTGAGTTCCTTGGAAGATGAAGATAATGAAGATATCAGGGAGATAACTTATCTCTTCGTAGGTGCTTAGAGAACAAGAGATGCAACATTTGTGCAGATGAAGCAAATCACCCATGTTGCAAGCTGGGACAGTAAAATGTTGCATGATGAGACAGGATCAAGTGACAGGTTGGGACAGGTCCAAGTGACAGGTTGGGACCAAGACCAAACTAATGAGAATATTTAATGATGTTGAACAAAGTTGAGTTCTTATGCCAAACTCCAACCTGCATAGTTAGATGAAACTGATGTGAAGATTACCAGACAAAGCAGCTGCAACAGCTTAATCCACAGCTGCATCTCAGTAAGCTGTCATTTGCAACATTCTTCAATAAGCTGCCCTTCATAACGGGCACTCTATAAGCTGGCATTTCTAACTGTTTCTCAGCAAAGTCATCTCTACAGCTCTCAATTAGATTCTCAAATTCAAATTCATGGATTCACAACCCCATAGACACACAGACTCACACACTCAAGTGCATAGACTCACAAATTCCTAAGCTCAGACTCACAGACTCACGAATCTATTCATGCTCATATACTCATAAACTCATAGCTTCACAGACTCACGAACTTTGACTCACAGACTCAGAAACTTACAGACTAAAGAGTATGTTTCGAAGTTGAAGAACATATCTATTGTTTAGATTTAGAATCCATTTTAGAAGCATTTTAGTTTGACAGATAAACAGTTAACTTAGAATTAGACGGACTAAGAAAGCCAGTGACTAACGTGAACTTACAGATAAGAAAGGTGGACACAGTTGTGAAATTAAAAACTGTTTACAATCTGAATCAAAAACATTGTTCTGATTTTGAGGAAAGGGAAGTGAATTATCAGGGGGAAAGCACCAAGCCATTACGACTATATAGCACTTGTAAGGGATCAGGAAAAGGACAAGGGATGGGACGGGGGGATGGGATAGATGGAACAGAATAAAACTAACGTCATGAATCGCTAAGACAAATAAAAAGCTACAAAAGACGGTAAAAAAAGAGAAAACTGCAGTTCATTTTTCACCTGATCATTCACCTTTCTGGATTACACTTTATTCATCCTTCATTAGAAAATGTGAGTCTTGATATTGACTCAAGTAGCTGTTGACAGCCTTGAGGCACTTGGTGATGAGAAAGAGGACAGGCAGACAAACAGATAAGCAATGAGAATGAGAGTGCAAGAGAGAGAGAGAGAGAGAGAGAGAGAGAGAGAGAGAGAGAGAGAGAGAGAGAGAGAGGGAGAGAGAGAGAGAGAGAGAGAGAGAGAGAGAGAGAGAGAGAGAGAGACAGACAGACAGACAGTGAGAATACAAGAGAGAGAGAGAGATAGAGGCCCAGCAGAAAAACACACAACAATTCCTTAGAAACATTGATAAGCCCCAACGAGTGATCTGATAGTGCACCTTCTCTATCAGGTTAAGTGGAGCACTGCAGAGAGACTGTTATTGACTGACGGATCACTGATCAATGCTGCTAACTGCCTCCTCTCGCTCTGCAAGATGACCCATCACACGCCTTGCTCGCCCTGCAGTGCTGACCTCACTCTCCAAAAAGGATTTTAATGTATGGGTTTAGCATTGCACAATATCAACCAAATCTCAATTACATTTACCTCTCCAGCACAAAAACCACTATCGCAGGCCCTTTACAGTCTTTAAAGACAAAGCCTAGACAATGGCGTTATCCCTGACATACTAAAAACAGCAAAGATAACACCGCTCCATAAAGGAGGTAATAAGGCAGAGGCAAAAAATTACAGACCGATAGCACTAACATCGCACATCATAAATATCTTTGAGAGAGTGCTAAGAAGTAAGATCACAAAATACATGGAATCACAGCATCTCCATAACCCCCGGACAACATGGTTTCAGAACAGGGCGCTCTTGCCTGTCGCAGTTGCTTGACCACTATGATATGGCATTAGATGCTATGGAAGACAAACAAAACGCTGATGTAATTTACACAGATTTCGCAAAAGCCTTTGACAAATGTGACCATGGTGTTATTGCACATAAAATGCGCTCAAAAGGAATTACCGGAAAAATAGGCAGATGGATCTACAATTTCCTCATATCGGACATAGACAAGGACGCAATCTATAGCACTGTATCATCCTTTGCAGATGACACTAGGATCTTCATGAGAGTAGGCAACATAGAGGACACGGCAAACCTCCAATCAGATGTAGATCAGGTCTTTCTATGGGCTACAGAAAATAATATGGTGTTTAACGAAGATAAGTTCCAGCTCATGCGCTACGGAAAAAATGAAAATATAAAAACGGAAACCACGTACAAAACTCAGACAAATCATAACATAGACCGAAAAGGCAATGTAAAGGATCTGAGTGTACTCATGTCGGAAGACCTTACCTTTAAAGAACACAATAAAGTAGCCGTCACAACTGCAAGAAAAATGACAGGTTGGATAACAAAACTTTTCACACTAGAGATGCTATACCGATGATGATACTTTTCAAGACGCTTGTGCTCTCTAGAGTGGAGTACTGCTGCACAATGACAGCCCCTTTCAAAGCTGGAGAAATTGCTGACCTGGAGAGCGTGCAGAGATCCTTTACTGCTAGAATCCACTCAGCAAAACATCTAAACTATTGGGACCGACTAAAGAGCCTAAATCTGTATTCTCTTGAGCGCAGGCGGGAGAGATACATAATAATTTACACGTGGAAAATACTAGAGGGGCTGGTCCCAAACCTGCACACAGAAATAACATCACATGAGACCAGAAGATATGGCAGGATGTGCAGAATACCCCCGTTGAAAAGCAGAGGTGCAACAGGTACTCTGAGTGAGAACTATCAACAACAGAGGCCCGAGACTGTTCAACACGCTTCCACTACACATAAGGGACATAACTGGCCGACCCCTCACAGTGTTCAAGAGAGAACTATCAACATCAGAGGCCCGAGACTGTTCAACACGCTTCCACTACACATAAGGGACATAACTGGCCGACCCCTCACAGTGTTCAAGAGAGAAATATCAACATCAGAGGCCCGAGACTGTTCAACACGCTTCCACTACACATAAGGGGCATAACTGGCCGACCCCTCACAGTGTTCAAGAGAGAACTATCAACATCAGAGGCCCGAGACTGTTCAACACGCTTCCACTACACATAAGGGACATAACTGGCCGACCCCTCACAGTGTTCAAGAGAGAAATATCAACATCAGAGGCCCGAGACTGTTCAACACGCTTCCACTACACATAAGGGACATAACTGGCCGACCCCTCACAGTGTTCAAGAGAGTGCAAGAGTGCAACAACAACAACAAGGAGAGTGCCTGAGTGCAGGAGTGTGTTAGAGGGACAACACAGTGCCAGCGGCGTCCACAAGTTTGTTCATAATGAAACTCTTAACTACACTAACTATTGTCATTGGCTCTCAGCGCCTCGCTCTAACTAGCAGGTTGTGGAGGGGGGGGGGACGACCAGGGGAGGGAGAGAGAGAGAGAGAGGGAGAGAGGGAGAGATACAGAGAACAACATCATCCCAAAGGGGCCCCAGGCAATGCTCGGGGAGTAGACAAACTCCCAGAACCCCACTACAACCGCCCCTGTCCCCCCTCGTCCTCCCTACCATTCCCGACTCCCTCGTCCCCTCGTCCTTCCGACCATTCCCCACTCCCATGTACCCTCGTCCTCCCCACCATTCCTCACTCCCATGTACCCTCGTCCTCCCCACCACCCCCTACCGCCAGAAGCTTTCCTTGAAGCTTTAAATCAACAAGCAATGGAGGCGGTGGCAGCACGGAGAGCAAGTTAACTAATAAAAGTGATCGCTGGACACCGCGCCCGAGCAGTCAACAAGGAAAATCATAGCTCAAGTATTCTCATTTAATACTGATGAAAAAAGTTACAATGGTAGGCATATGCTGGTGGTCTGACGACCAGGGGTGGGGTACTGGTGGTGTAGACGACCAGGGGGGGGGTACTGGTGGTCTGGACGACCAGGGGGGGGGGGTACTGGTGGTCTGGACGACCAGGGGGGGGTACTGGTGGCCTGGACGACCAGGGGGGGTACTGGTGGTCTGGACGACCAGGGGGGATTACTGGTGGTCTGGACGACCAGGGGGGGGTACTGGTGGTCTGGACGACCAGGGGGGGTACTGGTGGTCTGGACGACCAGGGGGGAGGGTACTGGTGGTCTGGACGACCAGGGGGGGGTACTGGTGGTCTGGACGACCAGGGGGGGGGTACTGGTGGTCTGGACGACCAGGGGGGGGGTACTGGTGGTCTGGACGACCAGGGGGGGTACTGGTGGTCTGGACGACCAGGGGGAGGGTACTGGTGGTCTGGACGACCAGGGGGGGGGTGGGTACTGGTGGTCTGGACGACCAGGGGGGGGTACTGGTGGTCTGGACGACCAGGGGGGGGTACTGGTGGTCTGGACGACCAGGGGGGGTACTGGTGGTCTGAACGACCAGGGGGGGTACTGGTGGTCTGGACGACCAGGGGGGGTACTGGTGGTCTAGACGACCAGGGGGGGGGTACTGGTGGTCTAGACGACCAGGGGGGGTACTGGTGGTCTAAACGACCAAGGGGGGTACTGGTGGTCTAGACGACCAGGGGGGGGGGTACTGGTGGTCTGGACGACCAGGGGGGGGTACTGGTGGTCTGGACGACCAGGGGGGGGTACTGGTGGTCTGGACGACCAGGGGGGGTACTGGTGGTCTGGACGACCAGGGGGGGTACTGGTGGTCTGGACGACCAGGGGGAGGTACTGGTGGTCTGGACGACCAGGGGGGAGGGTACTGGTGGTCTGGACGACCAGGGGGGGTACTGGTGTTCTGGACGACCAGGGGGGGCGTACTGGTTGGCCTAGACGACCAGGGGGGGGTACTGGTGGTCTGGACGACCAGGGGGGGGTACTGGTGGTCTGGACGACCAGGGGGGGTACTGGTGGTCTGGACGACCAGGGGGGGGGCGTACTGGTGGTCTGGACGACCAGGGGGGGGTACTGGTGGTTTGGACGACCAGGGGGGCGTACTGGTGGTCTGGACGACCAGGGGGGGGGTACTGGTGGTCTGGACGACCAGGGGGGTACTGGTGGTCTGGACGACCAGGGGGTACTGGTGGTCTGGACGACCAGGGGGGGTACTGGTGGTCTGGACGACCAGGGGGGGGTACTGGTGGTCTGGACGACCAGGGGGGGGGTACTGGTGGTCTGGACGACCAGGGGGGGCGTACTGGTGGTCTAAACGACCAGGGGGGGGTACTGGTGGTCTGGACGACCAGGGGGGCGTACTGGTGGTCTGGACGACCAGGGGGGGGGTACTGGTGGTCTGGACGACCAGGGGGGGGGGTCTGGTGGTCTGGACGACCAGAGGGGGTACTGGTGGTCTGGACGACCAGGGGGGAGGGTACTGGTGGTCTGGACGACCAGGGGGGGTACTGGTGGTCTGGACGACCAGGGGGGGGCGTACTGGTGGTCCCGGACGACCGGGGGTGTACTGTGGTCTGGACGACCAGGGGGGGGGTACTGGTGGTCTGGACGACCAGGGGGGGTACTGGTGGTCTGGACGACCAGGGGGGGTACTGGTGGTCTGGACGACCAGGGGGGGGTGTACTGGTGGTCTGGACGACCAGGGGGGGGGTACTGGTGGTCTGGACGACCAGGGGGGGTACTGGTGGTCTGGACGACCAGGGGGGTACTGGTGGTCTAGACGACCAGGGGGGGGGGTACTGGTGGTCTGGACGACCAGGGGGGGGTACTGGTGGTCTGGACGACCAGGAGGGGGTACTGGTGGTCTAGACGACCAGGGGGGGGGTACTGGTGGTCTGGACGACCAGGGGGGGTACTGGTGGTCTGGACGACCAGGGGGGGCGTACTGGTTGGCCTGGACGACCAGGGGGGGGAACTGGGGTCTGGACGACCAGGGGGGGGTACTGGTGGTCTGGACGACCAGGGGGGGGGTACTGGTGGTCTGGACGACCAGGGGGGGGGGTACTGGTGGTCTGGACGACCAGGGGGGGTACTGGTGGTCTGGACGACCAGGTGGGGGGGCGTACTGGTTGGCCTGGACGACCAGGGGGGTGGTACTGGTGGTCTGGACGACCAGGGGAGGTACTGGTGGTGTAGACGACCACGGGGGGTACTGGTGGTCTGGACGACCAGGGGGGTACTGGTGGTATTGATGACCAGGGGGAGGGTACTGGTGGTCTGGACGACCAGGGGTTACTGTTGGCCTGGACGACCAGGGGGGAGGTACTGTGGGCTGGACGACCAGGGGGGTACTGGTGGTCTAGACGACCAGGGGGGAGGGTACTGGTGGTCTAGACGACCAGGGGGGAGGTACTGGTGGTCTGGACGACCAGGGGGAGGGTACTGGTGGTCTGGACGACCAGGGGGAGGGTACTGGTGGTCTGGACGACCAGGGGGGGAGGTACTGGTGGCCTAGACGACCATGGGGAGGTACTGGTGGTCTGGACGACCAGGGGGGGGTACTGGTGGCCTGGACGACCAGGGGGGAGGTACTGGTGGTCTGGACGACCAGGGGGGGGTACTGGTGGTCTAGACGACCAGGGGGGGGTACTGGTGGTCTAGACGACCAGGGTGGGGTTACTGGTGGTCTAGACGACCAGGGGGGAGGTACTGGTGGTCTAGACGACCAGGGTGGGGGTACTGGTGGTCTAGACGACCAGGGGGAGGTACTGGTGGTCTGGACAACCAGGATTGGGGTACTAGTGGGCTGGAAGACCAGGGGGGGGGGGGGTACGGTGGTCTAGACGACCAGGGGGGAGGTACTGGTGGTCTAGACGACCAGGGGGGAGGGTACTGGTGGTCTGGACGACCAGGGGGGGGGGGTACTGGTGGTCTAGACGACCAGGGGGGAGGTACTGGTGGTCTAGACGACCAAGGGGGAGGTACTGGTGGTCTAACGACCAGGGGGGAGGTACTGGTGGTCTAGACGACCAGGGAGGGGTACTGGTGGTCTAGACGACCAGGGGGGAGTACTGGTGGTCTAGACAACCAGGAGGGGGGGTACATAAATATTAAATGGATGCTAAGGTAAACACGTATAAATAAAACCTCTTGTAACCAGTGTATTACTAAGCAGTTTACAGAGGATCGAACAGGCGATTCGTCGAGGAATAGCAAAGCGAGATGGCACCAGATGCCTCCAGTGCCTCATGAGTGCCCTAGTCCGCCCTGAGGGCTAATGAAGGGGTGTAACTGCTCCTAACTACCCTGAACCTACCCCCACGAAGGTCGTTAGCCCACCTTGACCGTGTCACCCCCACTTGGAGGGGGTATTTAGGTCTTGTCGTGGCGCAGACGACTATAAGGAGCGTCTGGGAGCATCCCGGACGCAGGTTCGAACCCTCGCCCTTGTGGATTTGTTTGTAAGGTAAGTTCATGGGGTATGGAGGGAAGGGAAGGGAACTATCAGGGGGAAAGCACCAAGCCATTACGACTATATAGCACTTGGGAGGGGGTTAGGATAAGGATTTGGGATGGGACGGTGAGAAAGGAATGGCGCCCAATCACTTGGACGGTCGGGGATTGAACGCCGACCTGCATGAAGCAAGACCGTCGCTCTACCGTCCAGTCCAAGTGGGGTATGAAGGGATAGACCCAATCAATCATATACATACATATTTATATGAGTGTGTATGTGTGAGCAACACATATATATGTATGTGCTACATATACATATACATATATACATATATGTATGTATATAGCTCAAGCTATGCGAAAACCACTTTTGTGTTCAAATTTAGAATTTGAGAACCACCTTTATGTTCAAATTTAGAACCTGAGAACCCCTTTAATGTTCAAATTTAATCTGATAAGAACTTTATCGCATTCAATACTTTCCCTCGACCAATCACGCTCAGGATTTAATCCCGTGAAGCAGCCAATGAGATGCTGAACCCTCCCGAAGCCTCGAACGAGACTAATTCAC
>WNGS01002621.1:0-21178 GCA_020271785.1 Procambarus virginalis
AGGTTGAACACCATCACCACAGAGGGTTGAACACTACCATCACCACAGAGGGTTGAACACTACAATCACCACAGAGGGTTGAACACTACCATCACCACAGAGGGTTGAACACTACCATCACCACAGAAGGTTGAACACTACCATCACCACAGAGGGTTGAACACTACCATCACCACAGAGGGTTGAACACTACCATCACCACAGAGGGTTGAACACCATCACCACAGATGGTTGAACACCATCACCACAGAGGGTTGAACACTACCATCACCACAGAGGGTTGAACACCACCATCACCACAGAGGGTTGAACACCACCATCACCACAGAGGGTTGAACACCACCATCACCACAGAGGGTTGAACACCACCATCACCACAGAGGGTTGAACACCATCACCACAGAGGGTTGAACACCATCACCACAGAGGGTTGAACACCACCATCACCACAGAGGGTTGAACACACCATCACCACAGGGTTGAACACCACCATCACCACAGAGGGTTGAACACCACCATCACCACAGAGGGTTGAACACCACCATCACCACAGAGGGTTGAACACCATCACCACAGAGGGTTGAACACCATCACCACAGAGGGTTGAACACCATCACCACAGAGGGTTGAACACCATCACCACAGAGGGTTGAACACCATCACCACAGAGGGTTGAACACCATCACCACAGAGGGTTGAACACCATCACCACAGAGGGTTGAACACCATCACCACAGAAGGTTGAAACACCATCACCACAGAGGGTGAACCCATCACCACAGAGGGTTGAACACCATCACCACAGAGGGTTGAACACCATCACCACAGAGGGTTGAACACACCATCACCACAGAGGTGAACACCATCACCACAGAGGGTTGAACACCCATCACCACAGAGGGTTGAAACCCATCACCACAGAGGGTTGAACACCATCACCACAGAGGGTTGAACACCATCACCACAGAGGGTTGAACACCATCACCACAGAGGGTTGAACACCATCACCACAGAGGGTTGAACACCACCATCACCACAGAGGGTTGAACACCACCATCACCACAGAGGGTTGAACACCACCACCATCACCACAGAGGGTTGAACACCATCACCACAGAGGGCTGAACACCACCATCACCACAGAGGGCTGAACACCATCACCACTAGATAGTTAATTTCCACGAGACTCTTCCATCACTAATACTTCTTCCTCTTCCGTATTTCCCCGCCTCTGTGTCACATCCGACTTCACGCCGTCTACTTGCCGTGTCTAACTTTTCTAGTGGTTCAGTTCTCTTGTCTAACTTTGACCAGCCTCAGAGTTCACGACGCTGCCCTGCACCTCATCACTACCAGGGTACACTCTCTTAACTTCATTTCCTACCGCCGCCAGACTAGCCTTAATCGCGCATTTCCTTTCTTCCAAACGTTGGTCACAACGTTGGTCACAACGTTGGTCACAAACGTTGCACAAAAGTTGGTGACAACGTTGGTGACAACGTTGGTGACAAACGTTGACCAAACGTTGGTTGGTATCGTTGTCTCTCCACTGTTTCGACCATGTTTCTGAGGAACAGTCGTCCCTCTCATTTGAGCTCCGTCTGACCTGCTTGTGGGAGCTGGCTTGTAATCTCTCAGACGGGGGCGTCACGGGACATAGGGAGTAACCGCAGTATGGGCGCCTCGACAATTGCGGCAAGAAGGCAACACGTTTTCTCCTTTTGCAATCTTTTGCTGCACTTTCGTGACTCTTGCTTCTTACCGCAGGACCGACATCTAGAGTCAAACTGGCATTTCCAAACCATATGTCCCCAACTAGAACACTTCAAACATAATATAGCTTCCTCAATACATAGGTGGTGTGCTTGCAGTGCACGAGAACATCAGAGGAGTGCGGCAGGTCCCCTTCCCTGTAGTTGGCAGCGGCCTCACCCAAACCTTCCACACGTCTAGATTAAGAAACCGCGGAAATGTATGTTTATTAGACCCCCCCCCAGGCCAAAATTAGATGCACACAGCCAATAGATACCTCCATCCATAATCTAAATTAGAAACCACGGTCCACACCTAAAATACCCCAGTCTGAATTATAAACCACGGGTAGAATCGACGGTTATTGACCCAAACTTAAAATTAGACGCAACAAGCTAAACCAAAACGGTCATATTCGATTAAAAACACCGCCAAAGATCTGTAAAGGGCCTGTTACTCGCTCCAGCGAACAATACCATCTGGCCAAATATAATAAACGGTCGGTAACTGACCCCATTTCCTTTACTGACAACGTCGCTTTTCGCTGGTATGCGTTATTAATTAAATCTAAAAATTGTCGTACCAGAAAATGGACGCGGCTCTCGAAAATGACGTAGTCCCGTTTTCTGTTTTGGGTCCTCTAGCTTATAGTCTGGTAGGTTAGGTCTCTACACTTAAATTAATCGTTTTCTTGACGTTTTGAAACCTTAGGTGGACGGCCTGGACAGATATGAGAGAGGAGCTGCAAGAAAGTTACATTAGTGACATAAATCACCAACTTGGAGCTATGATATGTAATGTTGTGGCGAAATACTTACAAAGTGAGACATAACTCGATAATACTTATTGCCGAGTGGCGATTCTGGCTTACATGTTGTTACTACAGTACCTGTTGTTGTTGTTGTTGTTACTACTACAGTACCTGCTGCTGCTGGTACTGTTGTTGTTGTTACTACAGTACCTGCTGCTGCTGGTGTTGTTGTTACTACAGTACTGCTGTACTGTTGTTGTTGTTACTACAGTACCTGCTGCTGGGTGCTGTTGTTGTTACTACAGTACCTGCTGCTGCTGGTATGTTGTTGTTGTTACTACAGTACCTGCTGCTGCTGTACTGTTGTTGTTACTACAGTACCTGCTGCTGCTGGTATTGTTGTTGTTGTTACTACAGTACCTGCTGCTGCTGGTGTTGTTGTTACTACAGTACCTGCTGGTACTGTTGTTGTTGTTACTACAGTACCTGCTGCTGCTGGTACTGTTGTTGTTACTACAGTACCTGCTGGTACTGTTGTTGTTGTTACTACAGTACCTGCTGCTGCTGGTACTGTTGTTGTTACTACAGTACCTGCTGGTACTGTTGTTGTTGTTACTACAGTACCTGCTGCTGCTGGTGTTGTTGTTACTACAGTACCTGCTGGTACTGTTGTTGTTGTTACTACAGTACCTGCTGCTGCTGGTGCTGTTGTTGTTTACTACAGTACCTGCTGCTGCTGGTATTGTTGTTGTTGTTACTACAGTACCTGCTGCTGCTGGTACTGTTTGTTGTTACTACAGTACCTGCTGCTGCTGGTATTGTTGTTGTTGTTACTACAGTACCTGCTGCTGCTGGTGTTGTTGTTACTACAGTACCTGCTGGTACTGTTGTTGTTGTTACTACAGTACCTGCTGCTGCTGGTACTGTTGTTGTTACTACAGTACCTGCTGGTACTGTTTGTGTTGTTACTACAGTACCTGCTGCTGCTGGTACTGTTGTTGTTACTACAGTACCTGCTGGTACTGTTGTTGTGTTACTACTACCTGCGCTGCTGGTGGTGTTGTTGTTACTACAGTACCTGCTGGTACTGTTGTTGTTGTTACTACAGTACCTGCTGCTGCTGGTGTTGTTTTGTTACTACAGTACCTGCTGGTTCTGTTGTTGTTGTTACTACAGTACCTGCTGCTGCTGGTGTTGTTGTTGTTACTACAGTACCTGCTGCTGCTGGTATTGTTGTTGTTGTTACTACAGTACCTGCTGCTGCTGGTGTTGTTGTTGTTGTTACTACAGTACCTGCTGCTGCTGGTGTTGTTGTTGTTACTACAGTACCTGCTGCTGCTGGTGCTGCTGTTGTTACTACAGTACCTGCTGCTGCTGGCATTGTTGTGTGTTACTACAGTACCTGCTGCTGCTGGTGTTGTTGTTGTTACTACAGTACCTGCTGCTGCTGGTGCTGTTTGTTATTACTACAGACCTGCTGCTGGTGGCATTGTTGTTGTTACTACAGTACCTGCTGCTGGTGCTGCTGTTGTTACTACAGTACCTGCTGCTGCTGGTGTGTTGTTGTTGTTACTACAGTACCTGCTGCTGCTGGTATTGTTGTTGTTGTTACTACAGTACCTGCTGCTGCTGGTATTGTTGTTGTTACTACAGTACCTGCTGCTGCTGGTATTGTTTGTTGTTACTACAGTACCTGCTGCTGCTGGTATTGTTGTTGTTACTACAGTACCTGCTGCTGCTGGTATTGTTGTTGTTACTACAGTACCTGCTGCTGCTGGTACTGTTGTTGTTACTACAGTACCTGCTGCTGCTGGTACTGTTGTTGTTGTTACTACAGTACCTGCTGCTGCTGGTACTGTTGTTGTTGTTGTTACTACAGTACCTGCTGCTGCTGGTACTGTTGTTGTTACTACAGTACCTGCTGCTGCTAGTACTGTTGTTGTTACTACAGTACCTGCTGCTGCTGGTACTGTTGTTGTTACTACAGTACCTGCTGCTGCTGGTGTTGTTGTTGTTGTTACTACAGTACCTGCTGCTGCTGGTACTACATCACTGAAGCGTCTGGTGTTAGAGTACAGGCCCCGGTGGTGAGGCAGCAGCCACGACGCTCACAGGACCCTGGGCGGGAGCGGGAAACCTGTGTGTGCTGCTTCACCTAACTGGCAACAATGTGGCACTCAAAGTTTTTGGGATGGTCCGCGTTCCTTTGGTAGTTTCTTGCGGGCGGTGCTCCGTGATTGTTGTGGTGGGTGGAGAGGGTGTGGTGGACTGTGCTCCGTGATTGTTGTGGTGGGTGGAGAGGGTGTGGTGGACGGTGCTCCGTGATTGTTGTGGTGGGTGGAGAGGGTGTGATGGACGGTGCTCCGTGGTTGTTGTGGTGGGTGGAGAGGGTGTGATGGACGGTGCTCCGTGTTGTTGTGGTGGGTGGAGAGGGTGTGGTGGACGGTGCTCCGTGATTGTTGTGGTGGGTGGAGTGGGCGTGGTGGACGGTGCTCCGTGATTGTTGTGGTGGGTGGAGTGGGCGTGGTGGACGGTGCTCCAAGCACCGATGGAGGGAATGTGGACGATTTCTAAAACCGGAAACAAGTTATTGCAATAATGGGAATATTTTAAGACTCCTGTTGTCACACGCACACACATAGGATGAGGAGGAGGGTGACATACACCTCGCCTCCTGCACGCCACCCCCCACCAGGCGACACTAGAAACGGAATAAGGAGTGCCAAAAGGTACCATGGGCGACCCCCTGGCGTCCCCCGACTGTGTCAACACGGTATAATTCGAAGCTCGGCCAAGCAAGCAGCGGAAATGTCTAGACAACAGAAAACTGAATCACCTGAGAAGATGGGAGTTCCCTGTGGGTCTTGCTGGGGTATGGTAACCTGGGGTCTTGCTGGGGTATGGTAACGTGGGGTCTTGCTGGGGTATGGTAACCTGGGGTCTTGCTGGGGGTATGGTAACGTGGGGTCTTGCTGGGGTATATGGCCCTGGGGTCTTGCTGGGGTATGGTGACCTGGGGTCTTGCTGGGGGTATGGTAACCTGGGGTCTTGCTGGGGTATGGTAACCTGGGTCTTGCTGGGGTATGGTAACCTGGGGTCTTGCTGGGGTATGGTGACCTGGGGTCTTGCTGGGGGTATGGTAACCTGGGGTCTTGCTGGGTATGGTGACCTGGGTCTTGCTGGGAGTATGGTAACCTGGGGTCTTGCTGGGGTATAGTAACCTGGGTCTTGCTGGGGTATGGTAACCTGGGGTCTTGCTGGGGTATGATAACCGGGGTCTTGCTGGGGTATGGTAACCTGGGGTCTTGCTGGGGGTATGGTAACCTGGGGTCTTGCTGGGGTATGGTAACCTGGGGTCTTGCTGGGGTATGGTAACCTGGGGTCTTGCTGGGGGTATGGTAACCTGGGTCTTGCTGGGGTATGGTAACCTGGGGTCTTGCTGGGGGTATGGTAACCTGGGGTCTTGCTGGGGTATGGTGACCAGGGGTCTTGCTGGGGTATGGTGACCTGGGGTCTTGCTGGGGTATGGTAACCTGGGGTCTTGCTGGGGTATGGTAACCTGGGGTCTTGCTGGGGGTATGGTAACCTGGGGTCTTGCTGGGGTATGGTAACCTGGGTCTTGCTGGGGGTATGGTAACCTGGGGTCTTGCTGGGGGTATGGTAACCTGGGGTCTTGCTGGGGTATGGTGACCAGGGGTCTTGCTGGGGTATGGTGACCTGGGGTCTTGCTGGGGTATGGTAACCTGGGGTCTTGCTGGGTATGGTAACCTGGGGTCTTGCTGGGGTATGGTGACCTGGGGTCTTGCTGGGGTATGGTAACCTGGGGTCTTGCTGGGGTATGGTAACCTGGGGTCTTGCTGGGGTATGGTAACCTGGGGTCTTGCTGGGGTATGGTAACCTGGGGTCTTGCTGGGGTATGGTAACCTGGGGTCTTGCTGGGGGTATGGTAACCTGGGGTCTTGCTGGGGTATGGTAACCTGGGGTCTTGCTGGGGGTATGGTAACCTGGGGTCTTGCTGGGGTATGGTGACCAGGGGTCTTGCTGGGGTATGGTGACCTGGGGTCTTGCTGGGGTATGGTACCTGGGGTCTTGCTGGGGTATGGTAACCTGGGGTCTTGCTGGGTATGGTGACCTGGGTCTTGCTGGGGTATGGTAACCTGGGGTCTTGCTGGGGTATGGTAACCTGGGGTCTTGCTGGGGTATGGTGACCAGGGGTCTTGCTGGGGGTATGGTAACCTGGGGTCTTGCTGGGGTATGGTAACCAGGGGTCTTGCTGGGGTATGGTAACCTGGGGTCTTGCTGGGGTATGGTAACCAGGGGTCTTGCTGGGGTATGCTAACCAAGAGTTTGCTAAGATTTTTGCTAGGTTTTGCTATATATATTATTAATATATATATTATATATATATATATATATATAATATATATTATATAATGTATAGAATATATATATATATATAATTATATATATATATATAATATATATAATATATACATTAGGAAATACTTGTTAAACGAGGAATGAATTATATGAATTATAAAAGTCCCAGAATGCTCGTGATGCTCTGTTGGACCCATAAAATTTCGTGTGAAGCCTGTATGCCGTCGTAGTGGGTTTGGTGTATTTTGTGAGGTTCGTACATTTTGTGAGTTTCGAAATAGTGAGGTTCGTAATATTACATGCGGAATTCGTAACATCGCGACCCCATCGTTTATCGTGGGACTCTTGATTGTTGAGGGAGAGTTATTACCATTCTCGTTGGATTCGTAATATTTCGTATAGATTCCGTGTCGTGCCACGTGCACTGGTGAAGTCATCCGTGATATATATATATATATATATATATATTATATATATATATATATATAATTATATATATATATATTATATGTAAATCTTGAAATAGAGTAGCGTTTGTCATAGAGTAGTGATTTAGACGAGTTTGTGTTCAAAATTTTAACACTTGCTTCATTTTCTATTGATGCTTGCAACCGTTGAGGGAGACTGCTAATAGACCAGACACCTATAATTGTCTCTGTCGGGGACAATAATTATATTATTTTACCTCCTTCCTCACATTATTATAATAACCCCAACCCAACCCATCCCTAAGTCGAAGTACCGACTTTCCTGAGGATATTGATGCAATGATAAAAATAATAATAATTTATTTACAAGAAGGTACAAAGGGGATGCGAGATTACATAAGATTGGGATTTGTACATTATTGAAAAACCACTTACGCGCATATAGCGTTTCGGGCAGGTGCAACGTATGTCCAACTACTTCTGTTCCACATGGGGATCGACCGCGGGATCCCCGATCGCGAGTCGAAACGAAACCAACTTTACTAAGGGACCTTATTAGGGTTTTAACAGGTCTTATGGAGCCCTGCAGGATGAAAGTATTGTCTGAAAAGACTGCCACTGTTTAGCTTGGTGATGGCCCTAACCCCTCTAACACCTGCAGCTTACTGACCACCAGTAAGTTTACTTTGGTCCTGAACATAGTTTAGGACGAAAGTAAACTATCAGTGTATATGCACCGAGAAGTAGGTGTGTACAGTACACCCCTTAAGGGGACTAGTGTACACTATCAACATATCTTACACGGTTTGACTGAGTACACAATATAGGACTGATGTACAATGGTCATATACTGCAGGTATGTTGACGACATTTTTACACAGGTACCTGATGTCAGACATCTGCAGGAGCTGAAGGAGGCGTTTGAGCAAATTCGTGTTTGCGGTTCACTTACGAGATGGAGAACGATGGGAAGCTGCCCTTTCTAGATGTAACAGTCATGGAAAGGAGCGGAGGTTTCCACACTGCAGTCTACACTAAGGAAACAAACATAGGAATGTGCCTAAATGCCAACAGTGACTGCCCAGACAGGTACAAGAGGAGTGTTGTTAACGCTTATGTCGACCGTGCTCTCAGCCACAGCTCAGGATATATGCAAGTCGATGAAGAACTGTAGAGTAAGGCAGGTCCTAGTCAATAACGGCTTCTCCAATGGTTTCGTTGAAGACATCATAAGAAGGAGGTGAAACGCCATGCAACCTCTGAAGAGACAACTAATACAACACCTATACCCCCTATTAGACTATTTTACAAGAACTTCTTTTCCACAGCTCATAAAACGGAGGAAAGGGTCCTGAAAGATATTGTTAATAGAAACGTTATCCCTACAGACAAAAATCAGAAGATACAACTGACGATTTACTATAAAACTAAAAAAAAGGCCAGCCTACTCATGAGAAACTCTCCAGACACAAGCAGAACGCTTTAAAGAGACCAACGTCGTCTATGCCTTCAAATGCCCACTTGGGGACTGTAAGCCTCAAAAAACTCAGTACATAGGCAAGACAACAACATCTCTTTCCAGGCGATTACATGCATAAGCAACAGGGCTCCATTAAGGAAATATAATCTCTTCCCACAACCAGACCATCACCAGAGAAATCTTAGCAACAACACAGAAATCATCGATAGATACAGCGATAGCAGGCGGCTTGACATCTGCGAGGCACTACACATCAAGAAGTCAACACCACAATCAACAGCTAATTAATGCACAACTATCTATATTCTACCCACTTCAAGACTCCGCTCCAATATAGAAGCATCAAGAAATAGGCCCATAGGCCCTCTGCAGTTACTTCCATTCTTACCTCAATTTACCCATTAATACCCAATATTTCGTGTTCTGTCCTGTGTTGAAAGTTTTGTTCACCTCATCCAAAACTGTTGTAACATATCATCTCGCCCAAAATTCGGGTATAAATGAAAATGAAAGCTGTTTAAATCATAGCATAGTAAGAACTCTGTTTAGTGTTTGCAGGTTATAGTTGTGTGTGTGTAAGCTAAAAGTCTTTGAAAATGTAATAAGTTATTACGAAACGAGTTCAAGTGTCGCATCAGACTAGAAATAAAAATGAATTTTGGAGAATTGATTTTTCAGTTACCATCAACAGTGAAAAGAAATATAAGAAATATTGAGAAAATTCGTGTTAGAATTATTAATCTTACTTTTTCGGTCATATATATATATATATATATATATATATATATATATATATATATTATATATATATATATATATATATATATATATTAATAATTCTAACACGAATTTTCTCAATTTTCCTTATGTTCTTCTCCACCGCTCATAAAACGGAGGAAAGGGTCCTGAAAGATATTGTTAATAGGAATGTTATCCCTACAGACAAAAATCAGAAGATACAACTAACGATTTACTATAAAACCAAAAAAACAGCCAGCCTACTAATGAAAAACTCTCCAGACACGGAGCAGAACGCCCTAAAAGAGACAAACGTCGTCTATGCCTTTAAATGTCCACTTGGGGACTGTAAGCCCAAAAACTCAGTATATAGGCAAGACAACAACATCTCTTTCCAGGCGTTTAACGATGCATAAGCAACAGGGCTCCATTAAGGAACATATACTCTCTTCCCACAACCAAACCATCACCAGAGAAATCTTAACAAATACACAGAAATCATCGATAGGTACAGCGATAGCAGGCGGCTTGACATCTGCGAGGCGCTACACATCAAGAAGTCAACACACATCAATCAACAGTCAATTAATGCACAACTATATTCTACCCACTTCAAGACCCCGCTCCAATATAGAAGCATCAAGAAATATGGGCCAATAGGCCCTTCCGCAGTTACTTCCATTCATATCTTCAATTTACCCAGTTAATATCCAGTTATATCCATTGTTTTCGTGTTCTGTCCTTTGTTGAAAGTTTTGTTCACCTCATTAAAAACTGTTGTAACATATCACCTCACCCAAAACGCGGGTATAAAATGAAAGATGAAAGCTGTTTTAATCATAGCATAGTAAAGAACTGTTTAGTGCTTTCAGGTTATAGTTGTGTGTGAAAACTAAAAGTCTTCGAAATGTAATTAGTTATTACGAAACGCGTTCAAGTGTCGCGTCAGACTAAGAAATAAAGAATGAATTTTGGAGAATTGATTTTTCATTACCGTCATCAGTAAAAACAAACATAAGGAAAATTGAGAAATTCGTGTTAATTATTAATCTTACTTTTTCGGTCATATTTAATAACATATGTCTACAGGAAAGACTGCTACCAAAATATACCAATATATATATATATAAATATATATATATATATATATATATATATATATATATATATATATATATATATATATATATAACTGAAAACTCACACCCCAGAAGTGATTCGAACCCATACTCCCAGGAGCAATGCAAGGTATGTACAGGGATGCCTTAAACCACTTGACCATCACGACCGGACATAAGGAAGTGATAGCCGAGGCTATATGAACCACTTCCCCCCGCCGGCACCTGGATGGTTATCTTGGGCATAGCATATTATCAAATCACCTATTTTGGGGGCAACACGTGAGGAACACAAATACAAACAAGCCTGAATATATATATATTATATATATATATATATATATATATATTATAATATATATCTATATATATATATATATATATATATTGTGTGTGATCAGGGCTTACAGTTTCTGATATTGCTAAAAATAATAATCACACAGAAATCACATTAACGTGATAAATATAAACGAGAAACCCACTAGGGCTGTGAGGTGGGCGCGAACCTACAGCCTGGCAATGCCAAAACCGTAGATTCGCGCCCACCTCAATGCCCTAGTGGATTTTCTCAATAATAATAATAGAAATAATAATGTTAATAAGAGTCGATTCACGTGTTTTTTTTTATTATTGTTGCCGCCGGAGGCGGCTAGTTTATTGTGCACCCCATACTCATCCTGTGAGCGGAAGCGCAAAAGCATTACAGAGGGCACAAAAGTCTTTATCAGACCTCATCTTAGATTATTACATAAACAATTTCATCTATCCTTCACACCTTATAGTTACAATGTCAGCTAGTTACAGAGAATGTTCTATTTCAAGAGCTATATATTTACAGTAAATCATTATACATTAATGGTAGGTCTTATCGCTAATACATAATTGTACTCTGAGGTTTCCGGTGGGGGTAGGAGGAGGGGGGGGGGAGTAATGTTGGCACAGTGTGACTTGGAACACTTTGTTGCCAATCCTGACCTGGCTATGTTGAGCACATGCCCATCAACAATTACTGGGAAAATAATTGGGTGAAGCTAGCCCCAAGCGTCTGGCCTCCAGCCTCGAACAGACAGACAACATTTTCATTGATATAGTTTAAAATTTGTAAACTGGCCAATAGAAAATGAAATTCTGCCAACAATGCCAAGAATAGACTTACCAGTAAGACAAAGCTTAATATACCTCTCTGTGAGTTGATTAAAATTTACATTACAAAGAGCATCGAACCAATGAGAATGGTGAAGGCTTGCGAAGTACCTGTATCATTGTACCATTGTTTACAATGTACATGTAAACATGTCTTGTCAATTATGCTGGAAATTATCTACTTAAAATTATGTTAGATTAAGGACTTGCCTTAAACGCTATACGTGCTAGTGGCTTTACAANGTTCAAAATCACTAATCTCCGAAAGTTCTTCACCGATTGCTTTGAAATTTTCACACAACGTTCCATTGTGTGAAAATGGAACCCACCATCCCCCACTCCGTCCATTGACGGGAGTGGGGGATGGTGGGGAGGACGGGGGGGGGGCATGGGAGGTACGTTGCTGTGGCTCAGTAATGCGCAAGCGTTGCTGAGCCACAGCAACGCGTGGCCGGGTGCAGCTAGTTATATATAATTACTCGTATGGGTACCGTAATTCAACCGTATCACTTGATGTTAAAATGTCAACATTAATTTAGAATTAGTCACCACATGTTTTTATTTGCACGTATTTTATATGTGATTGTATATTTGTGTTGAAATGTGTTTGTGTGATGTGCATATGTGAGTGCGTGTTGTTGTGTTTGTGAGTTTGTGACGCAAGCGTCTGTATGGGATTATACATTTGTGTTTATGTGCATTAGCGAGTTAGGGTTGTATGTGTTTTGTTTGTTTTGTATGTTTGTCTTTGCATGGGGTTTAACATGTTGTTATTCGTTTGCGTTTGTATGCGTTTGCGAGTTTTGGTTTTATGTGCTTTGTTTTGGACGTGATTGTATGTGTTTGCATGTGTTTTACATCTTATTATATGTTTGTTTTGTATGTGACTCCATGTTTGTGTTGTATGTATTTGTTCGATTTACAAATATGAGTGCTAGTTTCTGATGTATTTGTTCTTGCAAGTTTGTGTCTTTGCTTGTTTGTGTCTGTATGTGATTGTGTGATGTGCTGGTTCACATATGTATGTGAGTGCTGGTTTGTGTTGATTGTTTTTACGCGTGTGTTGTATGCGTTTGTATGTGTTTTTGTTTATTTGTGTTTGTGGTGATGGGAAAGTTGACTGTTTTTAACTCTTCAGTGTTGGGAAGAGGTGAATGGGACTGTGTAATTACCTAAGTGTAGCTACAGGGTGAGAGCTACGCTCATGGTGTCCCGTCTTCCCAGTACTCTTTGTCGTATAACGTCTTGAAACTACTGATGGTTTTGGCCTCCACCACCACCCTTAACTTGTTCCAACTGTCTGTCACTCTGGTCATAATGTATGTGTGTGTGTGTGTGTGTGTGTGTGTGTGTGTGTGTGTGTGTGTGTGTGTGTGTGTGTGTGTGTGTTTGTGTGTGTGTGTGTGTGTAAAAGCTGAAATTATATCCATGACTCGAGATTATATCTTTCTCATTACAACAACAGGTCAACTCTCGATGGCATGGACAAAAATATTAACAACGGATCAGTTGGGGGAAAGACATGTATGAAAAAGGGATTTCAGACCATATTAATTACGCGTGACATGACTAACAATACGTTTGTCAGTGTTGCCCTGACTGACGGGCATCAATATCGGACTGATACAACCAAGTGGTTGTATAATTTGAAGAGAAAGCAGTGACATGATTTTGATCAGTGGTGTCTAAACGAGGCTGTATTACAAATTACCAGAAAGATATTATATAACATCACAAGTTACGTGTTAAACACATAAGTCCCGCAGAATACGATATTAAAGCGAAATGATTCAAAGCATTACATAAGGGTATTAACTAGAAATTATTCAAAGCCTAACATAAGGGTATTAACTAGAAATTATTCAAAGCCTAACATAAGGGTATTAACTAGAAATAGGCTTTGCTCGGGTGTGAGGGTATTGAGAGTAGGAGTTAGTGCATGAGGCTGTGTCTAATTCCTATACCTAACCATGCGAAAGATTTCTGTTAAAGAGTACCTAGAACGATAGGCCTATATTTCCCTGATACAGACATTAACGGGATTGAAAACTAATTGAGGTTCTTTTTTATGCTTAGTCAAGTACATGCAGCAGGAGGCAGCTGTAATTAATCAGAAATAGGAAAAGCTTAAGGTAGGTTAGGTTAGGGTATGTTAGGCCAGATTGGGTTGAGATAGTTTGCGTGTATACTTGAAGATGTGTTATTTGTAAACAAGTGTTATTTTGAGAGAGGTTATCTTGAGAGAGGTTATCTTGAGAGGTTATGTTGTGATAATCTGCGTTATTTGGGAAAATGTTTTTGAATTACACAAGTGAGTCTCTCTGTCCCTCTCTGTGTCCGTATATGTTCTGTTTTAAACATTATATTGCTTATGCTATATTATTACTATTAATAACCAAATTATGAGTACTGCCGGTGAGACGGCGACACATTAGGAAATTTGGTCTGTCTAGGCATGTCTGTGTCTGTCTATTCCTTTGTTGTCTGTCTGTCTCTCGCAGACAGCACCTAAAGTCCCTTAAAGCACTCAAAATTCCATACGGTAGACAAATAATATTATACGTTCAAGTACATATTCCTTAATTCAGCAGTCATCACATAGTATATATAACAAAATATATTACAAAAATCTTAGTATTACACTCTGGCAAAATGTCCGATCCTCCCAAGAATTCTCTCCATCTTATTAAGTCGAAATTCTCTCTGAGAATGTAAATAATCAAATCCACCCAGTGTTCCAAGACTTTATCCTCGCACCATATTTTTCACCATGAGGAGTTTTCAATCCCTTAACTTTGCCGTTTTCTGCAAATTGACTGAGAGCGCAAAATCCCCTTTAGACACAGACTGCCCTTTAGACACAGATTCCCCTTTAGACACAGATTCCCCTTTAGACACAGATTCCCCTTTAGACACAGATTCCCCTTTAGACACAGACTGCCCTTAGACACAGACTGCCCTTAGACACAGACTGCCCTTTAGACACAGACTGCCCTTTAGACACAGACTGCCCTTAGACACAGACTGCCCTTTAGACACAGATTCCCCTTTAGACACAGACTCCCCTTAGACACAGACTGCCCTTAGACACAGACTGCCCTTTAGACACAGACTGCCCTTAGACACAGACTGCCCTTTAGACATAGACTGCCCTTTAGACACAGATTCCCCTTTAGACACAGACTGCCCTTAGACACAGATGGTAACAGCTCTTTCTCCTCACATGTATAGTTTTTAATATTAAAAGTGATTTTATTCCTAACTATGTCTTCCACTTCTATTTTTCTAAACTGCTTTACATTACGTTTTGTTGCAACAGTTTCCACCACAGAGTGTTGAACACCACCATCACCACAGAGTGTTGAACACCACCATCACCACAGAGGGTTGAACACCACCATCACCACAGAGAGTTGAACACTACCATCACCACAGAGAGTTGAACACCACCATCACCACAGAGGGTTGAACACCACCATCACCACAGAGTGTTGAACACCACCATCACCACAGAGGGTTGAACACCACCATCACCACAGAGAGTTGAACACTACCACCACCACAGAGAGTTGAACACTACCATCACCACAGAGGGTTGAACACCACCATCACCACAGAGGGTTGAACACCACCATCACCACAGAGGGTTGAACACCACCATCACCACAGAGGGTTGAACACCACCATCACCACAGAGGGTTGAACACCACCATCACCACAGAGGGTTGAACACCACCATCACCACAGAGGGCTGAACACCACCATCACCACAGAGGGTTGAACACCATCACCACAGAGGGCTGAACACCATCACCACAGAGGGTTGAACACCACCATCACCACAGAGGGTTGAACACCACCATCACCACAGAGGGTTGAACACCACCATCACCACAGAGGGTTGAACACCACCATCACCACAGAGGGTTGAACACCACCATCACCACAGAGGGTTGGACACCACCATCACCACAGAGGGTTGAACACCACCATCACCACAGCGGGTTGAACACCACCATCACCACAGCGGGTTGAACACCACCATCACCACAGAGGGTTGAACACCACCATCACCACAGAGGGTTGAACACCACCATCACCACAGAGGGTTGAACACCACCATCACCACAGAGGGTTGAACACCACCATCACCACAGAGGGTTGAACACCACCATCACCACAGAGGGTTGAACACCACCATCACCACAGAGGGTTGAACACCACCATCACCACAGAGGGTTGAACACCACCATCACCACAGAGGGTTGAACACCACCATCACCACAGAGGGTTGAACACCACCATCACCACAGAGGGTTGAACACCACCATCACCACAGAGGGTTGAACACCACCATCACCACAGAGGGTTGAACACCACCATCACCACAGAGGGTTGAACACCACCATCACCACAGAGGGTTGAACACCACCATCACCACAGAGGGTTGAACACCACCATCACCACAGAGGGTTGAACACCACCATCACCACAGAGGGTTGAACACCACCATCACCACAGAGGGTTGAACACCACCATCACCACAGAGGGCTGAACACCATCACCACAGAGGGCTGAACACCATCACCACAGAGGGCTGAACACCATCACCACTAGATAGTTAATTTCCACGAGACTCTTCCATCACTAATACTTCTTCCTCTTCCGTATTTCCCCGCCTCTGTGTCACATCCGACTTCACGCCGTCTACTTGCCGTGTCTAACTTTTCTAGTGGTTCAGTTCTCTTGTCTAACTTTGACCAGCCTCAGAGTTCACGACGCTGCCCTGCACCTCATCACTACCAGGGGTACACTCTCTTAACTTCATTTCCTACCGCCGCCAGACTAGCCTTAATCGCCGCATTTTCTTTCTTCCAAACGTTGGTCACAACGTTGGCCACAACGTTGGTCACAAACGTTGGTGACAAAAGTTGGTGACAACGTTGGTGACAACGTTGGTGACAAACGTTGACCAAACGTTGGTTGGTATCGTTGTCTCTCCACTGTTTCGACCATGTTTCTGAGGAACAGTCGTCCCTCTCATTTGAGCTCCGTCTGACCTGCTTGTGGGAGCTGGCTTGTAATCTCTCAGACGGGGGCGTCACGGGACATAGGGAGTAACCAGCAGTATGGGCGCCTCGACAATTGCGGCAAGAAGGCAACACGTTTTCTCCTTTTGCAATCTTTTGCTGCACTTTCGTGACTCTTGCTTCTTACCGCAGGACCGACATCTAGAGTCAAACTGGCATTTCCAAACCATATGTCCCCAACTAGAACACTTCAAACATAATATAGCTTCCTCAATACATAGGTGGTGTGCTTGCAGTGCACGAGAACACCAGAGGAGTGCGGCAGGTCCCCTTCCCTTGTAGTTGGCAGCGGCCTCACCCAAACCTTCCACACGTCTAGATTAAGAAACCGCGGAAAATGTATGTTTATTAGACCCCCCCCCCCCCCCCGGCCAAAATTAGATGTCACACAGCCAAATAGATACCTCCATCCATAATCTAAATTTAGAAACCACGGTCCACACCTAAAACACCCCAGTCTGAATTATAAACCACGGGTAGAATCGACGGTTATTAACCCAAACTTAAAATTAGACGCAACAAGCTAAACCAAAACGGTCATATTCGATTAAAAACCACCGCCAAAGATCTGTAAAGGGCCTGTTACTCGCTCCAGCGAACAATAACCATCTGGCCAAATATAATAAACGGTCGGTAACTGACCCCATTTCCTTTACTGACAACGTCGCTTTTCGCTGGTATGCGTTATTAATTAAATCTAAAAATTGTCGTACCAGAAAATGGACGCGGCTCTCGAAAGTGACGTAGTCCCGTTTTCTGTTTTGGATCCTCTAGCTTATAGTCTGGTAGGTTAGGTCTCTACACTTAAAATTAATCGTTTTCTTGACGTTTTGAAACCTTAGGTGGACGGCCTGGACAGATATGAGAGAGGAGCTGCAAGAAAGTTACATTAGTGACATAAATCAGTCAACTTGAAGCTATGATATGTAATGTTGTGGCGAAATACTTACAAAGTGAGACATAACTCGATAATACTTATTGCCGAGTGGCGATTCTGGCTTACATGTTGTTACTACAGTACCTGCTGGTACTGTTGTAGTTGTTACTACAGTACCTGCTGCTGTTGGTACTGTTGTTGTTGTTACTACAGTACCTGCTGCTGCTGGTGTTGTTGTTGTTGTTACTACAGTACCTGCTGCTGCTGGTACTGTTGTTGTTGTTACTACAGTACCTGCTGCTGGTGTTGTTGTTGTTACTACAGTACCTGCTGCTGCTGGTGCTGTTGTTGTTACTACAGTACCTGCTGCTGCTGGCATTGTTGTTGTTGTTACTACAGTACCTGCTGCTGCTGGTGTTGTTGTTGTTACTACAGTACCTGCTGCTGCTGGTACTGTTGTTGTTGTTACTACAGTACCTGCTGGTACTGTTGTTGTTGTTACTACAGTACCTGCTGCTGCTGGTGTTGTTGTTGTTACTACAGTACCTGCTGGTACTGTTGTTGTTGTTACTACAGTACCTGCTGCTGCTGGTGTTGTTGTTACTACAGTACCTGCTGGTACTGTTGTTGTTGTTACTACAGTACCTGCTGCTGCTGCTGCTGTTGTTGTTACTACAGTACCTGCTGCTGCTGGTGGTGTTGTTGTTACTACAGTACCTGCTGCTGCTGGTGTTGTTGTTGTTACTACAGTACCTGCTGCTGCTGGTGTTGTTGTTGTTACTACAGTACCTGCTGCTGCTGGTGGTGTTGTTGTTACTACAGTACCTGCTGCTGCTGGTATTGTTGTTGTTGTTACTACAGTACTGCCACTACTGTAGTAACATCTTCTGTAGTAACATGTCCACGACCGTGGACATCTTCAAGAGGAAACTAGATTTATTCCTCCAAGGAGTGCCGGACCAACCGGGCTGTGGTGGGTATGTGGACCTGCGGGCCGCTCCAAGCAACAGCCTGGTGGACCAAACTCTCACAAGTCAAGCCTGGCCTCGGGCCGGGCTTGGGGAGTAGAAGAACTCCCAGAACCCCATCAACCAGGTATCAACCAGGTACAGTACCTGCTGCTGCTGGTATTGTTGTTGTTGTTACTACAGTACCTGCTGCTGCTGGTGCTGTTGTTGTTGTTGTTACTACAATACCTGCTGCTGCTGGTATTGTTGTTGTCACTACAATACCTGCTGCTGCTGGTATTGTTGTTGTTGTTACTACAGTACCTGCTGCTGCTGGTATTGTTGTTGTTGTTACTACAGTACCTGCTGCTGCTGGTATTGTTGTTGTTACTACAGTACCTGCTGCTGCTGGTATTGTTGTTGTCACTACAATACCTGCTGCTGCTGGTATTGTTGTTGTTGTTACTACAGTACCTGCTGCTGCTGGTATTGTTGTTGTTACTACAGTACCTGCTGCTGCTGGCATTGTTGTTGTTACTACAGTACCTGCTGCTGCTGGTACTGTTGTTGTTACTACAGTACCTGCTGCTGCTGGTATTGTTGTTGTTACTACAGTACCTGCTGCTGCTGGTACTGTTGTTGTTACTACAGTACCTGCTGCTGCTGGTACTGTTGTTGTTGTTACTACAGTACCTGCTGCTGCTGGTACTGTTGTTGTTGTTACTACAGTACCTGCTGCTGCTGGTACTGTTGTTGTTACTACAGTACCTGCTGCTGCTGGTACTGTTGTTGTTACTACAGTACCTGCTGCTGCTGGTACTGTTGTTGTTGTTACTACAGTACCTGCTGCTGCTGGTACTGTTGTTGTTACTACAGTACCTGCTGCTGCTGGTACTGTTGTTGTTGTTACTACAGTACCTGCTGCTGCTGGTACTGTTGTTGTTACTACAGTACCTGCTGCTGCTGGTACTGTTGTTGTTACTACAGTACCTGCTGCTGGTACTGTTGTTGTTACTACAGTACCTGCTGCTGCTGCTGGTACTACATCACTGAAGCGTCTGGTGTTAGAGTACAGGCCCCGGTGGTGAGGCAGCAGCCACGACGCTCACAGGGCCCTGGGCGGGAGCGGGAAACCTTTGTGTGCTGCTTCACCTACTGGCAAGAATGTGGCACTCAAAGTTTTTGGGATGGTCCGCGTTCCTTGATAGTTTCTTGCGGGCGGTGCTCCGTGATTGTTGTGGTGGGTGGAGAGGTGTGGTGGACGGTGCTCCGTGATTGTTGTGGTGGGTGAGAGGGTGTGGTGGACGGTGCTCCGTGATTGTTGTGGTGGGTGGAGAGGGCGTGGTGGACGGTGCTCCGTGATTGTTGTGGTGGGTGGAGAGGGTGTGGTGGTCTGTGCTCCGTGATTGTTGTGGTGGGTGGAGTGGGCGTGGTGGACGGTGCTCCGTGATTGTTGTGTGGGTGGAGAGGGTGTGGTGGACTGTGCTCCGTGATTGTTGGGGTGGGTGGAGTGGGCGTGGTGGACGGTGCTCCGTGATTGTTGTGGTGGGTGGAGAGGGTGTGGTGGACTGTGCTCCGTGATTGTTGTGGTGGGTGGAGTGGGCGTGGTGGACGGTGCTCCGTGATTGTTGTGGTGGGTGGAGTGGGCGTGGTGGACGGTGCTCCGTGATTGTTGTGGTGGGTGGAGAGGGTGTGGTGGACGGTGCTCCGTGATTGTTGTGGTGAGTGGAGTGGGCGTGGTGGGCGGTGCTCCAAGCACCGATGGAGGGAATGTGGACGATTTCTAAAACCGGAACAAGTTATTGCATTAATGGGAATATTTTAAGACTCCTGTTGTCACACGCACACACATAGGATGAGGAGGAGGGGACATACACCTCGCCTCCTGCACGCCACCCCCAGCACGAGCGACACTAGAAACGGAATAAGGAGTGCCAAAAGGTACCATGGGCGACCCCCTGGCGTCCCCCGACTGTGTCAACACGGTATAATTCGAAGCTCGGCCAAGCAAGCAGCGGAATGTCTAGACAACAGAAAACTGAATCACCTGAGAAGATGGGAGTTCCCTGTGGGTCTTGCTGGGGTATGGTAACCTGGGGTCTTGCTGGGGTATGGTAACCTGGGGTCTTGCTGGGGTATGGTAACCTGGGGTCTTGCTGGGGTATGGTAACCTGGGGTCTTGCTGGGGTATGGTAACCTCGGGTCTTGCTGGGGGTATGGTAACCTGGGGTCTTGCTGGGGGTATGGTAACCTGGGGTCTTGCTGGGGTATGGTAACCTGGGTCTTGCTGGGGTATGGTAACCTGGGGTCTTGCTGGGGTATGGTAACCTGGGGTCTTGCTGGGGTATGGTAACCTGGGGTCTTGCTGGGGTATGGTAACCTGGGGTCTTGCTGGGGTATGGTAACCTGGGGTCTTGCTGGGGTATGGTAACCTGGGGTCTGCTGGGGTATGGTAACCTGGGGTCTTGCTGGGG
>WNGS01002622.1:0-24053 GCA_020271785.1 Procambarus virginalis
GTGATAGCTTGAGAGATTTAATCAGATGTGGACATACTTCAGAAATGTTCTGTAAAAAGGCTGCCTAATTTTAACCCAGCCAAATGTAAAGTAAGAAAAATAAAACAGGCGTATTAACACCAGCAATATAGGAAAAGGAAAACAATTTCTAGCATCAGGAGGAAAGTCCTGGGAGTGAACATACCTGGTTGATACCTGGTTGATGGGGTTCTGGGAGTTCTTCTACTCCCCAAGCCCGGCCCGAGGCAGGCTTGACTTGTGAGAGTTTGGTCCTAACCCCATTTGTGATGCCAGAAGTCGACATTAGCAGAATAGCAGCTGCATAATGTCATCCTGAACAACTTGAGTGCATCCTTCAGACAATTTGACAAGGGGGCTTTTTTAGGCCCAATATACAGCGAAAGTGAGACCTGCACTTCGATAGGCATTCACAACATTGAACTCTTACCTAAAAAAAAAAATAATAATCTTGAAAAGGCTCAAAGATATGTAACGAACCTCGTTCCCGAGTTGAAGGGCGTAAAATATGAGAAAAGATTGTGGGAACTCGACCTAACCACACTCGAGGAAAGATGGGATAAGAGAATATGATAACAATATACAAGATTCTAAGGAAAATTGACAAGGCAGACGAAGCAATATTCTTCAAAGCTAGGAACAGCAAAACGAGGTTTTATAGATAAAAACTAGAGGCCAATGAGTCACAAGAATGTCAGAGATCTTTTTCAATGTTAGAGCTGTCAATAAGTTGCCAATTTACTGGTAAGATGTTAAAATCGTTGAAGGTAATTCGATTCAAAGTTTTAAATATAAATATGATAGTTGTGTGAAAGGAGACAGTGCAATAATCTAAGAATGTTTAGAAGGCGAGGGGCTAGGAGCCTTGCTAGCAGCCTCCCCTAAGGGGGAGGTGTATATGTAGTTGATATGACACTGAAAACATTAGGTCTTGAATCGGTAAATAAGACAACCAAAATTAGAAAGGCGGAGTCAAAGAGCTAAGAGTTCGACCCTACAGCCACAGTAAATACATATATACCACACACAGGACTCTGAACACCGTAACCGGTTGCTGTACCTGGCCCCTGGCCTAGACCCCAACATAACTGTTAAAGAAGGCGTTATGGAGCTTCCAAGCTACTAGGTGGGTGTGGTAGTGGGTTTACTGTCCAGTAGTGAAGTATGTGCTTTAATACATACTCACACTTGCTCATGCTTCACATTAATAGAAATAAAGTCTATATAAATATTGTTGAAGTGAATTATTTGTATGTGAGGCGGCCTCATGTCAGGTGAGGTGAATGACGTCACAGGTAGTTGACCCATCAGGCCAAGCTGGTCAAGAGGCGCGGCGGGCAGTGTGGCGCGGGCCGGCGTGGGGAGAGGTGCTGCTCAGCGCCCGCCTCATTGGTTTTACTAAATTAGTCACCTGGACAGTCCTGTGCATGAGGTTACCTGCGCCAGACTTACAGGGAAGTTACTCTAGATGATTAGTTATTTTATCACATTGTTTTCTGTTGGTAGAATAGTCTATATTTGCTGACTGTCTAAATAAGCATAGTTACAAGAGGTTAAAGCTTTACTTAAAATAATTAAATTAGCTCAGGTTTAATCATTTAAGATAATGATATTGAGTAATATACTTTGTCTAGGTAGACTTTTGCCCTAGATTAAGACTTTTGATGAACTTATTGAAACAAAATTAAATTCTAAAACGACTGCTATGTGATTATTTATTCCACATTAGCGACTTGTGTCAACCTTATCGTGAAATTGACCGTTCGACCAAACGCAGGTGGAAAAATGTTATCAAAATTATTAATTAAATTCTGGCAGTTATAAGGTGTTTCTTGTAAACTACCAGATTTCATTCTTTGAAATAAGGACCAAAGACTTTTAATCTAGCACCGTCACATCCCCCCCCCCCCCCGACCATCCTATGTGAATGAAACTAGCCATCCTGAGTCAGTGTCGTCCACGCTGACGCAACCCCAGAGACGCCTTAATTAACATTAACGCCAAGTGTAACAAAGTACTATATTGTGTCCAATATAAGCAAATATTAATGAATATATTGTACATAGGTCTAGAATAGTTGTTGAATGAAATTATAGCGCACGAGTGTATTCAGACCCTCGTCTCTCGCCTAATAAAATGTATAATAGGTAATATTTCAAACTATTTTAAATAGTGTTAAAATGTATGAACTGTTGTGGGTCAGTGCACAAACGAGCATAGACTGAGGACAAGTTAAATGTGAAGCGTTCTTCACGTTCATGTTTGGCTGCCGGGTTAACGACCACTTGGCCGTTGTTGAGAACGTTCATGTTTGGCTGCCGGGTTAATGTTTGGCTGCCGGGTTAACGACCACTTGGCCGTTGTTGAGAACGTTCATGTTGGCTGCCGGTTAACGACCACTTGGCCGTTGTTGAGAACGTTCATGTTTGGCTGCCGGTTAACGACCACTTGGCCGTTGTTGAGAACGTTCATTTTGGCTGCCGGGTTAACGACCACTTGGCCGTTGTTGAGAACGTTCATGTTTGGCTGCTGGGTTAACGACCACTTGGCCGTTGTTGAGAACGTTCATGTTTGGCTGCCGGGTTAACGACCACTTGGCCGTTGTTGAGAACGTTCATGTTTGGCTGCCGGGTTAACGACCACTTGGCGTTGTTGAGAACGTTCATGTTTGGCTGCCGGGTTAACGACCACTTGGCCGTTGTTGAGAACGTTCATGTTTGGCTGCCGGGTTAACGACCACTTGGCCGTTGTTGAGACGTTCATGTTTGGCTGCCGGGTTAACGACCACTTGGCCGTTGTTGAGAACGGGCTGTGGATGAGTCACGTCTGTGGTTGGGTTTTGCCATTCTGTGGTAAGTAGTCTTTAGCTCAACCAATGTCTGACCTGATCGATTGTCTTGCGGGATGTTTCTCAAACTTTACATGAAGATGTTCAATTTAGTATTTTGATATGTTTAATGTGTAATTTCAGGTATGTACGAGGGTGCATCAGTACATCGGCACTGCAGGTATGGTCAGCCAGACCCATGAAATTGGTCTCGTACAACGACACTGCAGGTATGGAGGGATTAAAGTTACTTTGAAAAACTTCTCTCGAATCGCAGTTGGTCATTATGTAATGGGAAACTATTCCCGCGTAAGTACAATAGGTGAAGGGAACACGTCTTAATAAATTTAATAGGTACACACTATACCTTGAAGCGGTTATCTAATCGGTGTAGTCTAAAGCACTCCATGTGTTAACCACTTCAGAGTGGAAGAAATTCTCCTGGCCCATAATTTGAACTTTTAGTTGTGGTGTATCATATTGTTAATGTTACGCTAACAATTTAGATTACATTTCAATCCTCTTCCCCTCCCTCCCACCTCTCTCCATCCATACTTCTGTTAGTCTGTCTTCTATCCCACCAGTCCAATCAAATATAAATAAAAATACCCAAAAAAGTGATGCTTCAGCTATGGTTAGGAGACTGTTAAGATGAAAGTTTTAGCGTGAGGGGAAAGTATCGGGGCTAAACCTATCTAGCTGATAGGTTTAGCCCGGATACTGATACCGTCGTACAGTTTCGTGAGGTTGAGCACTTGCAGCTACGTGGCCATCATCCGCATCTTGGACAAGGTATTGGTAGCCCCAGAAAGCTGCGGCATTTCTGCAAATCGACAAATATTGTGGTAAGGCGGCAGGCTTTGTAAAGTGTTAGAGGTGAACGTTTCTGGGTCTCCGGAACGGAGTAATGTGGTGTTCATGGTTTGTTGTTAGTGCTAAGTGCCCCTCATTATTGGGGGGAGAAATTATTATATAATAACTGGTGGATCTGCTATGAATACTCAAGTGGCAAATGGTTTATGCTGGGAAAGGAGCAGTTACTAATGTCACTGGGGGATATTCTTTTCCCAAGCTAACAAAGAAGGCTCCGAAGGAAGCAAGTTCTAGGCCGGATGTTCGCCGATGGTTTCCTTCATCCCAGACTACAGCTTGTTAACTTCCTTTCGGATGCTTCCTGAAGCTGTAGAAATATATAAATTAGGTAGAACCATCCTCTATAGATTGGATGTTTGTTCCCGTACAAGATGGTGTCACTGGAGAGGAGCCAGCGTCTTGGCTGCTTCTTGTATGGAAGATGTGGGGCAGCCTCTTGCTTTAAGAACTCTCCCAGAGCTCCTACAAGGCTTTACCCAGATTATTTTGCTCGCTAAATATACCTTTGACTCAGATTCTCGGGAAGAAAAATCATTGTATTAGAACTGTTGGATGATAGTTATAGCTTTCGGATTCGAGCAGCGGTAATCAGCAAAGCACTGCTCGAGAAATGCTCGAACGTGATCAATTGAGCTGTGTAACAGCTCGTCCTCATAAAGAAAGGGTAAAGTCCATTCCATACATCTGCCAGACCACCTGTTTATGAATGGAAAAATGGTTTACACATGACTCACAACTGATGACCTTCAAATATTTCTTGAACAGTGCTTCACTGACGACTTTTGTTTCAACCACAATGTTGTAAATGCTTCACCCACGTATTACAGATACAAATAATCACCATGATAATCTAAACGCCTAACTTAACCAATGCCTAAATATGCAAAGTATGCTAATATATAAAAATAACATATATTTGAGAATTCCTATTTTGAATGAACAGCGTGTTATATGAATGCGCCTTTAGTGTCGACCACTGGATGGAATAAAAACACTGAAAAAAAGTTGTGTAAACTTGTTTTTCATTGATAAACAAGAGGTTCGTTGGCTGGATTAACAATCATTTGCCTTTTACTGATGAGACGGTCTGGGCGATGCATGAACAATTCTTGAACAGTGCTTCACTGACATCAGCTTCTCGAATAACAAGTTTAAATGCTTCACTAGTGTACTACAAACACAAATAATCGCCAAAAAGTCTAATCACATAATGTACGCCTAATATACATGAATTTTATAGATTAATAAATTAAGTATGGGAACAAATGTTTTTTTTTACGGTGTTAAAGTTTATGAACGTCTCATGGGACGGCCGCTGCTCTAACGAGCTTGACCTGAGGACGAGTTGATTAGTGTGGCTGGTGATCACTATAGTGTGTGGAGGCCTTCAAATGTTGCATGAATAAATATTTCTATCACAGCAATACTAACACTTGCTCCGATCATCGTCCCTTTAATCTGGCAGCAAGAATTGTTGTCCACCCTGAAGAGGATGACATCAGTTACATATACGAGGCACTGTTATTTGGGCCTTATTTGTGGTCCTGCAGACTCCACCTTCCCTTAGTTTCCCTGTAATTTTATCCTTAATACAAAAAATTCTGCCAGTGCTCTGGCAGCCTCCCTGGTGTGCTTGGGTTTGGGGTACTAAACGTTGGCGTATACTTCAGTCTCTGGCTGTAGGTTAATTAAGGAATGCCCGAAATGGCTTGTTTATCATCACATAGANTTGGCTTACGCGACCTAAAGCTGCTTAATTTGTGACCCTACCTCTCGGTTGGACCACAATCTGACTACTCGTGTGTATTGCCATTCTTTTTCCTTCGCCATTTGATAAGTGATGTAGTTCTTGATTCACTACCTCATACTTTCTCTTATGTTGTGCATTGCAACAGTACATCGACCTAATTCACATTGAAGCAGCTACAACAGCAGCCACAGCTTCCAATGGCCAGACCCATATCACTATTACTGTGATGCCTACAATAGTCCTACGCACTTAACTCTGTCAGCAAAAGCTGCCACACGCCTACCATGAAAAGTATATCGTGTAACTAGCATACATGGTGTTCTTGCTAATACAAGCTTTCCAGTTACTCATTAATGGAATTGCATTACTCGTACAATATCTTTGTCATTGCAACTATATTTAAATTCCTCTTTGTTTCTAGCTCGTTGAATACTGTTTACCGAGACGCAGACAGTGGGCTTGATCATATTGCGTCACTATTTCTTATTAACTTTATCCCTTGCCCGCAGAGAACATTCCCAAACACTTGCATTTATGGAGCAGAAGGTTTTGCCTAATCAGCGCATATGACAAGACCCCAACACATGCCCAGACTTTTGTTGTGATGCTCAGCTTCTCTGCTAGGTTACCGCATATGGTCTTATCCCATTCAACTGAAGTGGTTCTACATTTTAACCAGTATTCTTGATTTCTTTGACTTCCTTTGCCGTCTTAACTCAATTGATCCACCACTCGCCAGCTATCTCAAATGAGCTTCTTCTTTGCATCGTTGCGAGGCACCTTGCCCTCAATTATGGTTTCACCTGCTTCATTAGCCTGTCAATATCTGCCCTAATCTCCAGGCAGTGCACACAGGGCCATTGTGGGTGCCATTATTCAAAGAATAATTACTAGGCAGACAATGACACACGACTGCATTTGACAAGAGCGTATTTACATAATCTGGAGCTTTAATTTATATAACAAATTTAGTATTTTACCTGGATGGCGTTCTGGAAGTTCAACTCTCCAAGCCCGGCCGGAGGACCAGGCTTGACTCATGAGTGCTTGGTCCAGCAGGCTATTGCTTGGACCGGCCCGCAGGCCCAAATATGCACCACAGCCCAGTTAGTCTTGTACTTCTTGAAGAAAACTGTCAGGTTTTCTCTTGAAGATGTTCACGTTTGGTCCGACACAAAGTTCTTATGCTCGCTGGGAGTATGTTGAACAACCGTGAACTTCTGATGTATATACAATGTTCTGATTGTGCCTTTGGGCCTATTCTTCAATGATTCTAAAATGAATTTTCCTTTCATATCGTTCACTCCAGTATGTTGTTTTACTGGGGTTTGGGCGCTGGCCCTCCAATGTTTTCGATGTGTATATTATTTGATACCTCACTCATCTCCTTTCTAGAACATTTAGAGCTCTTAGAGACGATCCCAATAAATTAGGTGCTCTATCGTGTCTCTTTATGCAGTTTGTTTTCTGTATTCCCTCTTTCAGCAATCTCTCCTGCTCTTAAGGAAGAAGCAAGTAGAACAGTACTAATGACAGACAGCAGGAGTGATGTGAATAGTACAACCATTGTGAGTGGATCCCTGGATTTGACGTTTCTCATAATCCATCCTATCATTTTCCTGGATGTTAAATTTGCTTTGTTATGCTCCCTTAACGTCAGGGCATCAATCATTAATATTCCCATATCATTTACATTATGCTTTCCTACTATGGGCAGATTTGATTGTCGTTTGTACCCTATATTTTGTTTAATGTCCTCATTTTTACCTTACCAGAGTTCCTGGAATTTATCACTGAAAACGACATGCTATTTTCTGCCGCCCATTCGAAAATCTAATTGATATCTGTAGTTTATCAATGTCTTCAACAGAATTCAGTTTCATGCTGATTTTTGTCATCCAGAGAAGGTGATACGACGCTGTGACTTGTATAAATCTCTATATCTGATATGAGAATAAGGAAAAAACAGTGTTGCAAGGACTGTACTCTGCGGTAGAGCTTTTAACCATGCTTGAACTCTCTCTCTTGTTTGGTTGACAGTTGCTCTGTGTTCTGTCCCACAGACATTTTAATACCACCGACCTACTTTATCTGATATTCCCATTGACCTTATTTTGTGTGTTATCACTCTGGTCACATGTATCAAATGCCTTTGTGAAGTCTGCATATACCAAACTGCATTCTGTTTTTCTTCTAATGCCTCAGTGATTTTGTCGTAGTGGTTAAATAGCTGCGAGAGGCATCATCTTCCCACTCTAAACACATGTTGAGGTGGTCATAGTTCTCCATATAACTGGAAATCTGCCTCCTGATCCCTCTCTCAAATATTTTTATTATGTGGAACGTTAGTGCGACTGGTCAATAATTCTTAGTCATTGCTTTGCTCCCTCCCTTGTAAAGAGGAGCAAAATATATGTAATCTATTGATTTAAGCGAATCTTGTATCTCGAATCTGTGCAAGCTCCCCCTCGGGGAGTCGGTGGCTGACCGGACAGAACACAGGACGCGTGATCCTGTGTTCCCGGGTTCGATCCCAGGAGCCGGCGAGAAACAATGGGCAGTTTCTTTCACCCTGATGCTCCTGTTATCTAGCAGTAAATAAATACCTGGGAGTTAGTCAGTTGTCACGGGCTGCTTCCTGGGGGTGGGGGGCCTGGTCGAGCCCTTAACAGCGTCGAAATCTTTAGATAACCTCAAGATTAGCTCTTTCTCCATACAATGCTACTGGCACTTGGCATTCCTTTATACATATTGAGTGCATGGGCATGTTGTCAAGTTCTCCTTCAAAATCTGAAGAATTCATGTTATCAGGTTTATTTTCAGGAGTTTGGATATCATGATTACCGTGTTATCCTCTGTATGCACCGTCACTTGTAAGAATATGTCCAATACTGACTGGCTTTTGCTTTTTTCGCATATGTGAAGGAATATTTTGTTTTCCTTCTCTTGAATGACATATTTGTGTTCTAATTGCATTTCTAAAATGTTATATGATTGCTTTAGTCTTTGCTAGATTTTTTAAAACTGTTTAAATTACTGTTTTTATTGTTGAGAGTCGTGTATCCTTAGCATTTTTTTCTTTTTTAGTCGCGTCTGATTGTTCTTTCTACGTTGGTCCTCATTCTGGCTTTCAACAAAGGAACAAGTTTTGGACTGTGTTCTTGGGAAGTCGGTTGTTTTGTGTCTATTGTGGGATTATTATTACTTTAAACATTCAATGGAATAATTTTCAAGTTCTCTGTCTATCTATTCACAGTCTATCCTTTTATTTAAATTGAATTTATTGAATAACCCTTCATACATGACCATTGTTTTAGGTTTATTACAGGTATTATGTTAGTTTGCTCTTCAATGAGCTTGTGATCTAAGTATGTGGTATGCGACTGTAGTGTCCTTGATTGTCTCTTTATTTTGTGAAGTTCAAATCTAGAATATTTTCGTAATTAGTTGACTCTATCTGCTGGTTGAGTGAAAAATTGTTACAGAATCTAAGTAGTTCTCTAATCTGTGGTTGGTTATGTCCAGATAGATTTCCTGGTATAATATTCTAGGTCGCTAGTCTTCATCTTAGACTGGGCATGTTGATGTCACCTAGGAAAATATCATTTATTGGGTTTGCCAGATTATCGAGACTATTCTCTCAGATTTGTGAATTCTTCAGCCGTTGCATCTGGTGGTTTGAATAATAGAATTTATAAGTTTTTTTATTACCAGTAGAGTTAACTTCCACCTCATTTCTAGAGTTAAGCTCAGAGCATACAAGGTCCCCTCTTGTATACACACTTACTCCTCCATGTGACCTATTTACCCAGTAACATCTATATAGATTATATTTTGGTATCTAGATCTCTGTCAAAGTTCTCTTGCATGGGTTTCTGTGAAAGGTCCAAATACTGCATTTGGCTCAGTGAGGAGGTAATTTATGAACGGTACTTAGTTATTTGCTTTTGTTTTCAGACCTTGTATGTTGGTGAAGATGAATGAGGTTACTCTATTTGAGGTAATTTGATGATTTTTCAGGCAGGTCCATTATGTGTTGGGATTGTCGGTTTTGGTCTGACCAGTACTGATTGTTGGAGGGTTGTTGCCTGTCGTAGCTGGAGCTTTGCTGTGGGGTGTAATTGCATGTGTGATTCTGGTATGCAAGTGGTTCTTTCAGCCAGTTCATACACGATGTTCAACCTTTTGAAACTTCTTTCGCATGGGTATAAAATAAACTGGATTTTCTCAAGTCATTTTCGTGTTTGCCACTCATTATTTAGTGTTCTGTGCCTTCCACGTGAAAGTATGGACAGCTGAGGGCGTAGCATTTTCTTTCCTTGAGTGAGGTTTCGCACATGTCAGGATGGAGAAAACTACATGTTGATTCAAAGCGACATTTTCATTTCCTTAGTATATTTAAACACTTTTTGAGGTTGGTTATAACTGCATTCTATTCCTTTTATATTTTCCTGAATGTCTGCAAATGTCCCTTACATATATGTACTTGTATAGATTTATATATTTTAAAGTTTTATGCACTAATTTGCTCGAAACATACTTAAAAGGGCTTTTTATATTGCAGGTGTATTGGAGCTACAGGTGTGTGCAAGGGCGCTTCAGGTGTGTATGAGGGAGCTACAGGTAATATCCACCGTCCCCTCCACATGGTCACTGTTGTTAAAACCACTTGTGTCGCAACACGTGGGGAAGCTCAGGTTACAATATATGAGCACATTGCAGGTATGATATGTATACAGGTGTGTGAAAGAACTAAAAGGTGTGTGCGAGGGCGCTACAGGTGTGTGAGGGAGCTCGGGTTACAATGCAGGAACACATTGCAGGTATGATAAGTATACAAGTGATGTAGGTTTTAAATCATTGAGGACAACATTGGTTTTATTAACATCAATTTAGATGTTTCGTATCATAGGGCATTAGACATCAGCAAAAGAACTCTGGAAGATTTTACTAGTCTTATATTAAAGATGAAGATGCTGTTGATAATGTTCAAAGACTGACAACAACAGTAGTATCTACTGAAAATGTTTAAGATATTAAACTAAATATTTTCACAAGCATAGTGAAGGTTAAGCGGACATAATATTCAATTAATATTCTTTGAAGTGAATGGTGGTGTTATACGATTCGTTTTTAAAGCCGTGTGTATACTATTCCAGTATGTATGAATCTCGTAATCATGAAATTATTTTGATAGAGCATGAACAAATCGGCAACAAAAATACAAACATAAGAACATAGGGATGAAGGAAACTGCAGAAGGTCTATTGGCCCATACGTAGCAGCTCCTGTTTATATCCATCCAAACTCAAGAGATCCTACGGCTGTTATGTTACCCAGTAATTTGTTTCACAAGTCAACAACACGGTTACCAAACTAGTATTTACCCAGGTCTTTCCTAAATCTAAACTTGTTCAATTTATATCTATTTTTCACGTTCTCTTCAGTGAAATATATAATACCTTATTAATATCTCCCTTATTATGCCTATTCATCCACTAGTACACTACAATCAACGCCTCACACGGAAGGTGTTATGGCCTCACTCAGCCAGTAACCGGGTTCTTTATCTCAATCGCTGCTAATGGGCTTGATGCCTCTTCTTCATTAATCCCACCCAAGTCAATAGTAAGTTACAGAGAATTGGCAGTAGCAAGTAATCGTGAAAGGAAAAAGGCGGGGGGGGGGGGGTTAGACAATACTAATCAGCATTTTCCCAGATATAATACATACTGTATAATCACAATATATTTACATATGAACATTGCGAGTGTCACTTTTGCACAGGACACTAGTACGACAAATTCTGCAGTCTTCTATCGCTGTGAGTCACTATTTTGTGTTATACGTCACCCACGCTCAATGGTCCTCACACTGGTAGTTCACCCTACTCAACACAACATGGGCCAGTCCTACATCGTAACGTCACTGTGTCTAAGACACCAACAACACCCTGGCAGAAGTATCCAGCAACACCCTGGCAGAAGTATCCAGCAACACCCTGGCAGAAGTATCCAGCAACACCCTGGCAGAAGTATCCAGCAACACCCTGGCAGAAGTATCCAGCAACACCCTGGCAGAAGTATCCAGCAACACCCTGGCAGAAGTATCCAGCAACACCCTGCAGAAGTATCCAGCACACCCTGGCAGAAGTATCCAGCAACACCCTGGCAGAAGTATCCAGCAACACCCTGGCAGAAGTATCCAGCAACACCCTGGCAGAAGTATCCAGCAACACCCTGGCAGAAGTATCCAGCAACACCCTGGCAGAAGTATCCAGCAACACCCTGGCAGAAGTATCCAGCACACACTAAGCCAAACTTCTCAACAGACGGCCAGTCCTGCCGTCTCGTAACTTCACTTCGCCTATCCTGGGTACGTCAGTCCAACCAATACCAATTCAAAGACAAAGCACTGTCTCTACACACAGCCACCACTTGTCCTTTGTTGTTGTTCTTTAAGATTCGCTACATGGAACAAAAATTTCAAAGTAGCATGGGCTATGGTGAGCCGTAGTGGACACTTGTCCTTGCTGGAACAAGTCAGGAGTTTTCGATTCTCCAGATGAACTGATTTCTAGAGCACAAGACACCTTCCTCATCACTTATGTGGATACAAGTCATTAGTAAGACAGTGCATAAGGATAACATATGATGGCGGCCTTTCACTGGGGAACCGAAAATATGATCCGGTGCACGCAATAGATTCTGGCATTTCTGCCCGAAACGCTATGCGTGCAAGTAGTTTTACGAGAATGTAAAATCATTGCTATGTATCCTCTTAACCCCCAATGTATCTTCCTGTATATAAGTAAAAATGGCATTGATATCACCACCTCCTTCACCAGTGAGCATTGTCATTGATCCACCTTTATAATGAATATTATCAGGAGCATTCCACAGATAGGGCACATTGCTACACCTTCACCAATAGATGATGTCCTCGTCACACCTAGAAGAATTGGCGTTGGAGTGCATTCCCACACATGGCGTCGATATTGACACATCTCTCCACAGATGGTTTTAATATCGTCACAGAAGGCTATTCTGAGCAATGTGCGAAACAAAGCAGAAGCAGCTCGAAAACCTCTCCTTTGTTACTGTTCGTACGCACCGCTCGTAATATCAGGTACAGTGTTAAGTATAGTCTAGGGACACTGACTGTATCTAAATATGATATACCAGGGTGCCCCGTGATATAGTACAAGAGAGAAAAAAATATAACACCAGGTTATAAACATGGCTCAATTTATATATATATATTGTACAATATGTTTAAGAAACTAAAAGGCATGTTAGTATTGATATTACATGGCAATCACTTTGAATAACACTAGTGAATCATTGGCTAAATAATTAAAAGTAATATTCTTTCAGACAAATTATTCTACATTACAACAACAGTACAGAACGCTTAACCGAATATGTCTTCCTCAGGTTACGTCTCTCAGCTAACTGACTGACTCTCTCCGACACTACCTATAATTATTTCTCCCTCCGCCTTCATCCAAGATAACGGATGGTAACTAAGGACTTTTTTAATTTTTACCACAATTGAGAAAAGCAATCGTTCTCAAATATATCAGAATGAAAACTATAATATAATGGTCACATGCAAATAATATAAGATACAATGCCACATGCTTAATCACAGGAAATTAACAATAATATGAATATTAAAAGGTGACATCTGGAACTCCCATAACTGAACAGATCCAGCATTCTAATCCAGAAACTAAAAAGTACTAAACATGTGACTAGAGCAAGCCCACTCCTTTTCAACTGTGTTGCTAAAACATATGATACATTACAAAAATATATATACATATACAGATAAATGAAGGAATTGAACTTGTGACGGTAACGAGTTGGAAATGGTGGTCGGCAGTCTTCCAACTAGCAGGTGTCAGTGCTGGGCCACATATTAATATAAAAAAAAAAAAAAAAAAAAGAGAAAAAAAGAATGACTGCGTGATTGGTAATCTGTGGTAAGGTCGGAAATACGAAAGACAATAATAAAAACTGGATTTTAATAACAATAAAAAAAAAACACAAATTGAAACAAAGGCAAAATCTTGGCTTACTGGTAACAAATGTCAAGTGGAAAAAATATACATAAACATGAAAATAGATTACGTTAAGGGGGAGGAGAATTGACATACAAAAGTAAATAAAATATGAATGCTGGAATATATGCACTAACTATAAACCTCTATTTGACCACACAAGGTGAGTCACTTAGGAGTTCATAGCTTGCGAGCACACAATATTCTGGCTGGCAGAAACGCAAGGGACTCCAACAATAACTGGTGAGGTCTTGTGATTGGCGGGGAGCCGGAGTGGAGTGTTGGTTGGCGGCCAATGAGGAAGCTGGATGGTCGCAAGTCGCTAGTTAGGCAGTGGAAGGGTTCGGCGCGTCGACCAGGTGCTGGAGTGGGGGGAAGGAGGGAGTTGCTGGTACGTGTGGCTATCATATACGACTAGCCACTACAAAACGTATCTTGTATATTGATGAGGACAGGAGTGATTCGCAGAAATATCAGGCTAAATCTCTGATAAGAGATTATCGTCACAAACTTAATAAGTTTTATCATTAATTTATGTAAGTATCCAACTAGGGATACGTAACATCCTACACACACACACACACACACACACACACACACACACACACACACACACACACACACACACACACACACACACACACACACACACACACACACACACACACACACCACACACCACCCCCCCCACACACCCACACACCCCCCAACCACTCCACTCCACCCCAACCTCACATCCAGACTATACTTCAAAACCATCAACCCAACACCTCACTGCAGTCCGCACCTGCAATTTCACCTACCTGCCAACACCAACATTTAACGCTACACCCCATGATCTCGTCCGAAGGTGGACGAGATGATGGCCCTTGCCGAAGCCAATGTAATATCGGCAATCCACATGTCCAGTGGTAACATCATTACAATCGGGGACACGCCTTCCCCAATTACTAATAGCCAACTACTTGCTACCCATTAAAATACCCCCTGAACTCCTTGGCACCACAATTAGAGCACTAGAGGTCCGTCTACCCCCCATGTTATGCCAATATTACGGGGAACACACCAAGGTGTGTAACCCACATCATGTTCGTGGGTCCGTTAGGAAGATTAGCCACGGGTTCGTGGATGAAGTGAAGGATCTCTCTTGGTGTGGTGGGTGTGTTGGTTGTCTGTGGTTGTGTACTTTCCAACAAATCCGTCGGTGGTGGTGGGGAAGGGGGTGATAAAGATCGCATTTGTGTCTGTGTACCTACTGGATGGGTAGATCTTGGCGTGTCCAGTGATGTTGGCAAAACCTAGGGAGAGACGGACTCGCCCCTGCTTCACTACTAGACTGCTGCTGCTGTCAATACTGATCGCGCGCCTTATGACCAGACACAATTTTGTTATGCATACCAAGAGAGGCAACTGAAGCATTCAGAAGGCACATGGCGTAATAATTAATTCCTCTATAGAAACAGGAGAACTTCCTGACTGAAGGAAAATGACTAATGTGGTTCCAATATAAAAGAATTGGGCAAGACAGAAACCATTAGACAGACACACACATTACTAACAAGTATTGCCTGCAAGTTGCTAGACAGATAGTAAGAGAGGCTAGCGTAACAGGAAAAGTTCTAAGGTGGGTCAGAATGTTCTAAGGTGGGTCAAGAAGGAAGCAAAAGAGCAGAAACATCAGAGTGGAGAGAGGTTTAAGTTAAAAGTGGAGCACCACAAGGTTCCGTTTTAAGTCCCATAATGTTTCTAATTTGTCAATCAGAACAGGAAATTGGCTCCTTCATATAAGTATTTCAGATGACGCAAAGCTGACGAGAAGGACAGTGATAGCTTGAGATATTTAATCAGATTTGGACATACTTCAGAAATGTTCTGAAAAAAGGCTGCCTAATTTTAACCCAGCCAAATGTAAAGTTAAGAAAAATAAAACTGGCGTATTAACACCAGGAATATAGGAAAAGGGGAAAACAATTTCTAGCATCAGGAGGAAAGTCCTGGGAGTGAACATAACCCCATTTGTGATGCCAGAAGTCACATTAGCAGAATAACAGCTGCATAATGTCATCCTGAACAACTTTAGTGCATCCTTCAGACAATTTGACAAGGGGGGCTTTTTTAGGCCCAATATACAGCGAAAGTGAGACCTGCACTTCGATAGACATTCACAACATTGAACTCTTACCTAAAAAAAAAAAAATAATAATCTTGAAAAGGCTCAAAGATATGTAACGAACTTCGTTCCCGAGTTGAAGGGCGTAAAATATGAGAAAAGATTGTGGGAACTCGACCTAACCACACTCGAGGAAAGATGGGATAAGAGAATATGATAACAATATACAAGATTCTAAGGAAAATTGACAAGGTAGACGAAGCAATATTCTTCAAAGCTAGGAACAGCAAAACGAGGTTTTATAGATAAAAACTAGAGGCCAATGAGTCACAAGAATGTCAGAGATCTTTTTCAATGTTAGAGCTGTCAATAAGTTGCCAATTTACTGGTAAGATGTTAAAATCGTTGAAGGTAATTCGATTCAAAGTTTTAAATATAAATATGATAGTTGTGTGAAAGGAGACAGTGCAATAATCTAAGAATGTTTAGAAGGTGTAGTCTCCGTGGTGTAGTGGTAAGACACTCGCCTGGCGTTCCGCGAGCGCTATGTCATGGGTTCGTATCCTGGCCGGGGAGGATTTACTGGCGCAATTCCTTAACTGTAGCCTCTGTTTAACGCAACAGTAAAATGTGTACTTGGATGAAAAAACGATTCTTCGCGGCTGGGGATCGTATTCCAGGGACCTGCCCGAAACGCTACGCGTACTAGTGGCTGTACAAGAATGTAACAACTCTTGTATATATCTCAAAAAAAAAAAAAAAAAAGACGAGGGCTAGGAGCCTTGCTAGCAGCCTCCCCTAAGGGGGAGGTGTATATGTAGTTGATATGACACTGAAAACATTAGGCCTTGAATCGGTAAATAAGACAACCAAAATTAGAAAGGCGGAGTCAAAGAGCTAAGAGTTCGACCCTACAGCCACAGTAAATACATATATACCACACACAGGACTCTGAACACCGTAACCGGTTGCTGTACCTGGCCCCTGGCCTAAACCACAACATAACTGTTAAAGAAGGCGTTATGGAGCTTCCAAGCTACTAGGTGGGTGTGGTAGAGGGTTTACTGTCCAGTAGTGAAGTATGTGCTTTTAATACATACTCACACTTGCTCATACTTCACATTAATAGAAATAAAGTCTATATAAATATTGTTGAAGTGACTTTACTTGTGAATTATTTGTATGTGAGGCGGCCTCATGTCAGGTGAGGTGAATGACGTCACAGGTAGTTGACCCATCAGGCCAAGCTAGTCAAGAGACGCGGCGGGCAGTGTGGCGCGGGTCGGCGTCGGGAGAGGTGCTGCTCAGCGCCCGCCTCATTGGTTTTACTAAATTAGTCACCTGGACAGTCCTGTGCATGAGGTTACCTGCGCCAGACTTAAAGGCAAGTTACTCTAGATGATTAGTTATTTTATCACATTGTTTTCTGTTGGTAGAATAGTCTGTATTTGCTGACTGTCTAAATAAGCATAGTTACAAGAGGTTAAAGCTTTACTTAAAATAATTAAATTAGCTCAGATTTACTCATTTAAGATAATGATATTGAGTAATATACCTTTGTCTAGGTAGACTTTTGACCTAGATTAAGACTTTTGATGAAACTTATTGAAACAAAATTAAATTCTAAAACGACTGCTATGTGATTATTTATTCCACATTAGCGACTTGTGTCAACCTTATCGTGAAATTGACCGTTCGACCAAACGCAGGTGGAAAAATGTTATCAAAATTATTAATTAAATTCTGGCAGTTATAAGGTGTTTCTTGTAAACTACCAGATTTCATTCTTTGAAATAAGGACCAAAGACTTTTAATCTAGCAACCGTCACATCCCCCCCCCCCCGACCATCCTATGTGAATGAAACTAGCCATCCTGAGTCAGTGTCGTCCACGCTGACGCAACCCCAGAGACGCCTTAATTAACATTAACGCCCAGTGTAACAAAGTACTATATTGTGTCGAATATAAGCAAATATTAATGAATATATTGTACATAGGTCTAGAATAGTTGTTGAATGAAATTATAGCACACGAGTGTATTCAGACCCTCGTCTCTCGCCTAATAAAAATATATAATAGGTAATATATCAAACTATTTTAAATAGTGTTAAAATGTATGAACTGTTGTGGGTCAGTGCACAAACGAGAATAGACTGACAAGTTAAATGTGAAGCGTTCTTCACGTTCATGTTTGGCTGCCGGGTTAACGACCACTTGGCCGTTGTTGAGAACGTTCATGTTTGGCTGCCGGGTTAACGACCACTTGGCCGTTGTTGAGAACGTTCATGTTTGGCTGCCGGGTTAACGACCACTTGGCCGTTGTTGAGAACGTTCATGTTTGGCTGCCGGGTTAACGACCACTTGGCCGTTGTTGAGAACGTTCATGTTTGGCTGCCGGGTTAACGACCACTTGGCCGTTGTTGAGAACGTTCATGTTTGGCTGCCGGGTTAACGACCACTTGGCCGTTGTTGAGAACGTTCATGTTTGGCTGCCGGGTTAACGACCACTTGGCCGTTGTTGAGAACGTTCATGTTTGGCTGCCGGGTTAACGACCACTTGGCCGTTGTTGAGAACGGTCATGTTTGGCTGCCGGGTTAACGACCACTTGGCCGTTGTTGAGAACGTTCATGTTTGGCTGCCGGGTTAACGACCACTTGACCGTTGTTGAGAACGGGCTGTGGATGAGTCACGTCTGTGGTTGGGTTTTGCCCTTCTGTGGTAAGTAGTCTTTTTAGCTCAACCAATGTCTGACCTGATCGATTGTCTTGCGGGATGTTTCTCAAACTTTACATGAAGATGTTCAATTTAGTATTTTGATATGTTTAATGTGTAATTTCAGGTATGTACGAGGGTGCATCAGTACATCGGCACTGCAGGTATGGTCAACCAGACCCATGAAATTGGTCTCGTACAACGACACTGCAGGTATGGAGGGATTAAAGTTACTTTGAAAAACTTCTCTCGAATCGCAGTTGGTCATTATGTAATGGGAAACTATTCCCGCGTAAGTACAATAGGTGAAGGGAACACGTCTTAATAAATTTAATAGGTACACACTATACCTTGAAGCGGTTATCTAATCGGTGTAGTCTAAAGCACTCCATGTGTTAACCACTTCAGAGTGGAAGAAATTCTCCTGGCCCATAATTTGAACTTTTAGTTGTGGTGTATCATATTGTTAATGTTACGCTAACAATTTAGATTACATTTCAATCCTCTTCCCCTCCCTCCCACCTCTCTCCATCCATACTTCTGTTAGTCTGTCTTCTATCCCACCAGTCCAATCAAATATAAATAAAAATACCCAAAAAAGTGATGCTTCAGCTATGGTTAGGAGACTGTTAAGATGAAGGTTTTAGCGTGAGGGGAAAGTATCGGGGCTAAACCTATCTAGCTGATAGGTTTAGCCCGGATACTGATACCGTCGTACAGTTTCGTGAGGTTGAGCACTTGCAGCTACGTGGCCATCATCCGCATCTTGGACAAGGTATTGGTAGTCCCTGAAAGCTGCGGCATTTCTGCAAATCGACAAATATTGTGGTAAGGCGACAGGCTTTGTAAAGTGTTAGAGGTGAACGTTTCTGGGTCTCCGGAACGGAGTAATGTGGTGTTCATGGTTTGTTGTTAGTGCTAAGTGCCCCTCATTATTGGGGGGAGAAATTATTATATAATAACTGGTGGATCTGCTATGAATACTCAAGTGGCAAATGGTTTATGCTGGGAAAGGAGCAGTTACTAATGTCACTGGGGGATATTCTTTTCCCAAGCTAACAAAGAAGGCTCCGAAGGAAGCAAGTTCTAGGCCGGATGTTCGCCGATGGTTTCCTTCATCCCAGACTACAGCTTGTTAACTTCCTTTCGGATGCTTCCTGAAGCTGTAGAAATATATAAATTAGGTAGAACCATCCTCTATAGATTGGATGTTTGTTCCCGTACAAGATGGTGTCACTGGAGAGGAGCCAGCGTCTTGGCTGCTTCTTGTATGGAAGATGTGGGGCAGCCTCTTGCTTTAAGAACTCTCCCAGAGCTCCTACAAGGCTTTACCCAGATTATTTTGCTCGCTAAATATACCTTTGACTCAGATTCTCGGGAAGAAAAATCATTGTATTAGAACTGTTGGATGATAGTTATAGCTTTAGGATTCGAGCAGCGGTAATCAGCAAAGCACTGCTCGAGAAATGCTCGAACGTGATCAATTGAGCTGTGTAACAGCTCGTCCTCATAAAGAAAGGGTAAAGTCCATTCCATACATCTGCCAGACCTCCTGTTTATGATGGGAAAAATGGTTTACACATGACTCACAACTGATGACCTTCAAATATTTCTTGAACAGTGCTTCACTGACGACTTTTGTTTCAACCACAATGTTGTAAATGCTTCACCCACGTATTACAGATACAAATAATCACCATGATAAACTAAACGCCTAACTTAACCAATGCCTAAATATGCAAAGTATGCTAATATATAAAATAACATATATTTGAGAATTCCTATTTTGAATGAACAGCGTGTTATATGAATGCGCCTTTAGTGTCGACCACTGGATGGAATAAAAACACTGAAAAAAAGTTGTGTAACTGTCACACACAAATAGACAAAGCAGTGACACGTCAGGTTCTGGTGACTTACGGGACCACAAACGTTCAATCTCGGAAATTAGGGAATATATCCAACCAAAAAACTGTGCCTCCAAGCACAAGGCAAACCAGACCACAACAGCCAAATGTCCAAGTTGAGGAGGAAATATTATTCCTGGAGAACAACCAAACGGAAAGTAAAGGTGCAGACCGATTAGGTCTGGATAATCAGACCAGCAGTACATGCACTAACATTGTCTGGAACACTCGTGCACAGCCACAACAGATGTCGACACAATTCATCACACAACTCAAACAACTCCAAATCAGAATATGCACAAACCCACTGCAGAAATACAACATGGAAACAAATGCAATCACTTTAGGAGTCAACAAGAGAGATTTACAGTTTTACGAGGTCCAGCTAAAAACATTGAAGATCATNCCAAGTTTCCCGAGGAAAAATAGACACTCATATAGAGCTATGGTGAGGATATGACTAAAGAAATTGACAGGTAATGGATGAGATGGCAGGTGACTGAGAGGGGGTGTGGATGGGATGTGGGTATGAGAGATGACTGTGACTTTAATGAAGCAGTCATAAATTTAAAAACTAATTAATTTCCTGTATAGCAAATCAAGTTTACTGTACTCAAATTAGTCGGTGTTTTGTTAGACCTAAAAGCTCTTGATATTAGTTCCCATAAAAGCTATTTTTTTCTCTTAAAGTTTGGTGGATTATGTATAACTTCAATTATTATGTAGAAAATTTTCCATTAAATTTTCTCAAAACAGTTTGCTGAGCTCAATTTGAGTCCCACTCTCACACTGCATTTAATAGTTTGATATGTGGGGGAAATTACTCTATCATATAATAATATTCACTAATTTATGAGGACCATGAAGTTATGGGCTCGAAGAACTAGTTTTCTATGGATTACAAATAATAAATTAAATTGAATAATTAATTCAAAAATGAATTTAGAGAAGTGGACTGTAAAACTTCTAATTAAATTAAAGCAATTTCCTTATACATCTTTTTTTTTTTTTGGGGGGGGGTAAATTCTGTTAGTCTACATATAATAGAGAATAATATTCATGGATCATCAAAATAAATTAATGCATGGATTAATAAACTAACTAATGGAAACAATTAGCTTAGCTGCCAATGTTGAAGGAAGATTACGTCCAGCAGCTTTATAACCAGTCTAATCTAACCAGAGTCGGTAATCTCTGACGACACGTGACTCTACCGGCTGAATTACGTTTCACTTGCAGCTAGCTCCATGCTGAAATATGAATCACATGTAATTTCCACTTAGAAGCATATGTTTATACGTTTACTCATGAAATCTAAGTGGATTGTGAATAAAAATGACACTCACGGGAGTTATTAGGTTTGTAAACTGCGTAACGACAAAACACCAACATGATTATAAAATTATGGCGAAAATAATAAATCAGTGGTACTCTGCTTTGCCAGACGCGGTGTCCATAATCTCTTGAAACTATCGAATCGAACTGAAGCTCGTTACTGCACGGGTGCTCCTCAATTCGTTCGATAATAAGGACCAGCTTCAGGGCACCAAACTGTAATGGCGTTTCTCTCTCTCTGCCAAGTCTCCTCGCTAGTGACGTGCATGCCACCTAGCGTCAAATGTCGGAAACTTGGGGAATTATTCGTAATATTTAATTCTAATTTCCGAATGGATGGAAACATTACTGACGTTAATTTATGCCATAATAACGTACTCCAGGTAACAGTAGATTGTTTCTCGCTGTGCAAATCATTTAACCTAAATGACGTTAGATGGAAAATATATACTTTGTAGAAATTTAGTTCATTACTTTGTTTATTGGATCAGTTGATTTCAACTGTATAAAACTATTTCCAATAAACGGCTATGTAATTTGCCAAATAGAAGTAAATATATTGCCAATTTCCTTGATAAATTCTACAAGGTTAGACTGGATTTAATTCGATTTATAAATGTGGAATTTATTCTCCCTGGCTGGGTAGCTGATACAATCCCAGGAATGAATTCCAGGAAGACTCTGGCGTTACTACGCCTCAGTTAAATGAAATTTAATATTACAACACTACTGGTTAGTAGTATTAGTAAATTATTATTCCGAATACAATAAATTTATAATATTGCATTAGGGTTTAGCATTTGGGTGTTGAAAATTTCCAACATGACGTATTGCGACTGCCCATCCTCGACCGAAATATATTAGAATAAAATAATTGGTATCCTCTATTTTAATTGTTCCGTGTTTTCTTCATACATTGGAGTCTGTAAGTGATTTCATGTTTTGAGTACTGTCATAAACTCGTGGCCAGATTTGTTCTGAATACAATATTTACCCTATTGTATATCATTGGCCTTATGAAATTGTTAATTTCATCCAATCAATTTTTCTCCACCTAGACCCTTGAGGCGTACCAAAAGGTTTGTACTGGAAATCACATGAGAACATACAGAAATTAAATAAAGATCACCGAGTTTTCTAAATTAGTTATATAAAATACTGACAATAATTAACAATATAACATATCGAACTTGATTAAATTGGTTACCCTTGGCAATAAACGCATTTGACAAACCTGCCTATCATCTACAACTTGTAACCTCAACTTAAGTTCCTAACCCCAAATCATCATCACTACAACACTCCACACCCAGTTAATCTCCCATACAATACTCGCACATTGCAGACTCGACTTGAGTCAACAAGATCACATCGGGTCCCCACATTAGGCTGGTGTCTGCCACTGCCACAAGCAGATAAAGAGGAGTACTTGATGAAACTGTGGCTTCCACAAGACTGTCCTCCAGCTGGTCATAGCATTCACCACCACACCCAGCATCCCAAGGACGCTATAATTACATTAAATGTTTATCTCTGTGTTTCCAAGAACTTTGGATCAACCTTTGTGACCTCTTGGCTGTAACATTGGCTTACGTGGCCTAAAGCTGCCTTAATCTTTGACCATACCTCGGTGTGACCACAATCTGACTACTCGTGTGTATTGCCATTCTTTTTCCTTCGCCATTTGATAAGTGATGTAGTTCTTGACTCACTACCTCATACTTTCTCTTATGTTGTGCATTGCAACAGTACATCGACCTAATTCACATTGAAGCAGCTACAACAGCAGCCACAGCTTCCAATGGCCAGACCCATATCACTATTACTGTGATGCCTACAACAGTCCTACGCACTTAACTCTGTCAGCAAAAGCTGCCACACGCCTACCATGAAAAGTATATCGTGTAACTAGCATACATGGTGTTCTTGCTAATACAAGCTTTCCAGTTACTCATTAATGGAATTGCATTACTCGTACAATATCTTTGTCATTGCAACTATATTTAAATTCCTCTTTGTTTCTAGCTCGTTGAATACTGTTTACCGAGACGCAGACAGTGGGCTTGATCATATTGCGTCACTATTTCTTATTAACTTTATCCCTTGCCCGCGGAGAACATTCCCAAACACTTGCATTTATGGAGCAGAAGGTTTTGCCTAATCAGCGCATATGACAAGACCCCAACACATGCCCAGACTTTTGTTGTGATGCTCAGCTTCTCTGCTAGGTTACCGCATATGGTCTTATCCCATTCAACTGAAGTGGTTCTACATTTTAACCAGTATTCTTGATTTCTTTGACTTCCTTTGCCGTCTTAACTCAATTGATCCACCACTCGCCAGCTATCTCAAATGAGCTTCTTTGCATCGTTGCGAGGCACCTTGCCCTCAATTATGGTTTCACCTGCTTCATTAGCCTGTCAATATCTGCCCTAATCTCCAGGCAGTGCACACA
>WNGS01002623.1:37943-49733 GCA_020271785.1 Procambarus virginalis
CAGTCAACCAACCATCTATTTCCTGTAAATCTCTGTTGGCTAGGTCATTAGAAACTGAGTAAGTCGTTACACAGGATCTTCCAGATCGAAAACCATACTGTCTGTGGATATTATATCATTCCTCTCCAGATGTTCTACCCATTTAATTTGTATTATTTTGCAATATTTTGACTATAATACTTGTCAATGATACGTTATAATTGAGGGGGTCTTCCCTGCTGCCACTTTTGTAAAGGAACTATGTTAGCATTTTTCCACACATTACCATATGTGTATGTGTTGTGTGTGGTGTGTGTGTGTGTGTGTTGGTGTGTGTGTGTGTGGTGTGTGTGTGTTGTGTGTGTGTTGTTGTGAAAAAATAGTTGGTTAATAGTTAGTAACAGTTGATTGACAGTTGAGAGGCGGGCCGAAAGAACAGAGCTGAACCAACGCAAGCACATCAAGGTGAATACTAGAAGGGGTACCAGCGGCGGTGTACCCAGGTCTCTCTCTTCCACCTTTTACTTTCCTCTCGCAACGTCTTACAACATCGCTAATAACACTTCACATATAGTCAGCTTTCAACACAATCTCTAAAGTCCAAGGAATTTTTTTTTTTTTTGAGGGAGGGGGGGGCAGTGTTAAGGGTAAGTATTATGATAATTTATAATAATGTTTTACAATCAAAGAAGCTCTTTAGAGATCCGTGAATTATTTTCCCATGGTAAACACTAACTGAGCCACCAGCTTCACCTTCCATACACCAGCACTCAACACCCGGGCTGAAAAAATATAATATGTGCATAAAATTATGAGTATTATGACAAACCACCACGGGACTGACTCCCGTGCCTTCCAGTTTCTCGTCCGGAAATTAAGGCGAAAATTTTGGTGATAAAAGTTAAGGAAAATTCTTTAAAAGTTTGGAATAGTTCTTTACCAATTCCATCTTTTAACACATTCTTTTAAGTCTCCCTTTCGGGTACCTTGGAGGGGAGAATGCTTGTCATTGTTATGCATTTATAAGCGCCTCCTCCCTATTCTCTCCTAGTACAAGGTAACATTTGCCAGCTTCCAGCAGCTGAGCAAATCGCCCTTCGCATCTGAATCATTAAAGATCAAGCTGAAGGTACCCCTAAGGGTCTGTGCCGCTTCTTTACATCATGGTGATACATTGTCTGGTTCAACAGCTTAGTTTCATCTAGTGATACTAGATGTCTCATTACTTCCTCTGTCGTTATCTCCATACTTGTCAGTCCTCTCCTCTAAGGTTATCTCATCCCCAGCACCGGATACCGATCAGGTTCAGTCGTGAACACTCCATGGAACCTGACATTTACTTTGTAGTAACTTTGTTTTCATCTATCTGGACCTAAAAAAGGCTTTTGACAGAGTTCCACACAAGAGGTTACCTGGTTGATAGCTGGTTGATGGGGTTCTGGGAGTTCTTCTACTCCCCAAGCCCGGCCCGAGGCCAGGCTTGACTTGTGAGAGTTTGGTCCACCAGGCTGTTGCTTGGAGCGGCCCGCTGGCCCACATACCCACCACAGCCCGGTTGGTCCGGCACTCCTTGAAGGAAACAATCTAGTTTCCTCTTGAAGATGTCCACGGTTGTTCCTGTAATATTTATGATGCTCGCTGGTAGGACGTTGAACAACCATGGGCCTCTGATGTTCATACAGTGTTCTCTGATTGTGCCCATGGCACCTCTGCTCTTCACTGGTTCTATTCTGCATTTTCTTCCATGTCGTTCACTCCAGTACGTTTTTATTTTACTGTGCAGATTTGGGACCTGTTTTGGGATTTGTTATAGATAGCGAATCTTTAACAACAACAACAACAACGGGACCTGGCCCTCCAGTATTTTCCATGTGTATATTATTTGGTATCTCTCTCGTCTTCTTTCTAGTGAGTACATTTGGAGGGCTTTGAGTCGATCCCAATAATTTAGGCGCTTTATCTCGTCTATGCGTGCCGTATATGTTCTCTGTATTCCCTTTATTTCAGCAATCTCTCCTGCTCTGAAGGGGGAAGTGAGTACTGAGCAGTATTCAAGACGGGACAGCACAAGTGATTTGAAGAGTACAACCATTGTGATGGGAACTCTGGACTTGAAGGTTCTCGTAATCCATCCTATCATTTTTCTGGCTGACGCAATACTTGCTTGGTTATGCTCCCTAAACGTTAGGTCGTCGGACATCATTATTCCCAAATCCTTGACATGCTGTTTTCCTACTATGGGCAGATTCGATTATGTTTTGTACCCTGAATTATGTTTAAGATCCTCATTTTTGCCGTATCTGAGTACCTGGAATTTAACACCATTAAACATCATGTTATTTTCTGCTGCTGTTTGTAGTTTATCAATATCTTCAGCAGAGGTCATTTTCATGCTAATTTTTGTATCATCTGCAAAGGATGACACGAAGCTGTGACTTGTGTTTTTGTCTATATCTGATATGAGAATAAGGAACAGCTCTGTACCTTGAGGTACAGAGCTTTTAACTGCGCTCAGACTCGATTTTACTTGATTGACTGTTACTCTTTGTGTTCTGTTCGACAGGAAATTGAGTGTCCAGCGTCCTACTTTACCAGTTATACCCATTGACCTCATTTTGTGTGCAATCACTCCGTGGTCACATTTGTCGAATGCCTTTGCAAAATCTGTGTACACGACATCTGCATTATGTTTTTCCTCTAATGCCTCAGTGATTTTGTCATAGTGGTCAAGCAGCTGTGAGAGGCATGATCTTCCTGCTCTAATTCCATGTTGGCCTGGATTGTGGAGGTCATTGGTTTCCATGAATCTAGTGACCTGACTCTTAATCACTCTCTCAAATACTTTTATTATATGGGACGTTAGTGCAACTGGTCTATAATTCTTTGCCAATGCTTTGCTACCACCCTTGTGTAGAGGGGCAATGTCTGCTGCTTTGCTGGAAAATATTGAAGGGGTGACAGGTAAGCTTCTAACATGGATGAAAAATTTTCTGACTGATAGATAAAGCGGTCAGTAATCAGAAGCAATGTATCGGACTAGAGAAATGTCACAAGTGAAGTACCACAGGGTTCAGTTCTTGCACCAGTGATGTTCATTGTCTACATAAATGATCTACCAGATAGAACACAGAATTATATGAACATGTTTGCTGATGATGATAAGATAATAGGAAGGATAAGAAACTTTGATGATTGTCATTTCCTACAAGAAGACCTGGACAAAATTTGCATATGGAGCACCACTTGGCAAATGGAATTTGATGTGAATAAATACTATGTTATGGAATGTGGAATAGGAGAACATAGATCCCTCACAACCTATAAATTATGTGAGAAATCTTTAAAAAATTCTGATAAAGAGATTTAGGGGTGGTTCTAGATAGAAAACTATCACCCGAGGACCACATAAAGAAAATTGTGCGAGGAGCCTATGCTACGCTTTCTAACTTCAGAACTGCTTTTAAATACATGGATGGCGAAATACTAAAGAAATTGTTCACGACTTTTGTTAGGCCAAAGCTAGAATATGCAGCGGTTGTGTGGTGCCCATATCTTAAGAAGCACATCAACAAATTGGAAAAGGTGCAAAGACACGCTACTAAGTGGCTCCCAGAACTGAAGGGCAAGAGCTACGAGGAGAGGTTAGAGGCATTAAATATGCCAAAACTAGAAGACAAAAGAAAAAATGGTGATATGATCACTACGTACAAAATAGTAACAGGAATTGATAAAATTGATAGGGAAGATTTCCTGAGACCTGGAACTACAAGAACAAGAGGTCATAGATTTAAACTAACTAAACAAAGATGCCGAAGAAATATAAGAAAATTCACTTTCGCAAACAGAGTGGTAGACGGTTGGAACAAGTTAGGTGAGAAGGTGGTGGAGGCCAAGACCGTCAGTAGTTTTAAAGCGTTATATGACAAAAGAGTGCTTGGAAGACGGGACACCACGAGCGTAGCTCTCATCCTGTAAGTACACTTAGGTAATTACACACACACACACACACACACACACACACACACACACACACACTACCTGGGGGGCCAGGTAGCCTGGTGGATAGCGTGCAGGATTCGTAATTCTGTGGCGCGGGTTCGATTCCCGCACCCGGCAGAAACAAATGGGCAAAGTTTCTTTCACCCTGAATGCCCCTGTTACCTAGCAGTAAATAGGTACCTGGGAGTTAGTCAGCTGTCACGGGCTGCTTCCTGGGGTGTGTGTGTGTGTGTGTGTGTGTGTGGTGTGGGGAAAAAAAAAGTAGTTAGTGTAGTTAGTAAACAGTTGATTGACAGTTGAGAGGCGAGCCGAAAGAGCAAAGCTCAACCCCCGTAAAATACAACTAAGTGAATACAACTACGTGAATACACACACACACACACACACACACACACACACACAGGAAGCAGCCCGTAGAAGCTGTCTAACTCCCAGGTACCTATTTACTGCTAGGTAACAGGGGCATCAGGGTGAAGCAAACTGCCCATTTGTTTTTCCGCCGGCTGCCGGGATCGAACCCCGGTCCCTAGGTCCACGCGTCTAGAGCGCTGTCCACTCAGCCAGCCAGCCCCCAGTGTGTTTGTGTAAATGTGTTTACTCACCTATTTGTGCTTGCAGGATCGAGCGTTGGCTCTTGGATCCCGCTTTTCTCGCCCCCGGTTGTTTAAAGAAATGACTCCTGTCCTACTTCAATATCATACCTAGTTTTGAAGGTATGACTAGTGTTTGCTTCCCACAATGTGTTCCTTTAGGCCATTCCATTTCCCCACGACTCTCACGCTAAAAGAAAACTTTCTAACATCTGTATGACTCATCTGAGTTTCCAGCTTCCAGACATGTGCCGGTGTACCTGTGGTAATGTCTTCTACGGGAATATGTTCATGTGTTCTTCCTGTAATCCTGCTGTTCTGGGCACTGGAGTTGTTATTAATAGAGGTGTTCATCTGGATGTTCTCCCTCGTAACCCTCTCCATAACCCAAGGAACGAGGCTAATGGCACTGCTTTCATTCATCCATTTATTGAGAGCTAATTTTAATTCACTCAGAATCATTATCCTAGTATAGCTATCCTCCGATGTAAAGATTTTGTTGCCAGCGAAAGTATTCAGAGTATTGATTAGAAGCCCTTCCACCGCCATTCTAATTCTAATATTACTACTTTTGTAGATTATCTCACATTTCTTAAAATCAATATTGTGATCCTTTTCCCAACTATGGTTATCTACAGCACTGTTACCAGCCATAATTTTACATGCTTTCTCATCTTCTTCAATTCTGTTCTCCAGTTTACTCCCTGTTCCCCCCCCCCCCACATATATACATCACTACAATGTTTACAAGGTGAGGTATAAACACCTTCCAGATTTCTATCCTCTCCTGCTCTATTCTTACTAGACCTTTCCCCTAACTGTATTTAGGTAATTGAAAACGATTTTATGTCTTGTATCAGCTACATTACGGGTCAGTTTACTTAAAAGTTTCTCAGTTTTAGTGCAAAGGATGCCTTTAGCTTTACTTTTTCAATGAACCACGAGGCATAACCTAAATCCAAAATCCTGCTATTCCCAGAATTGCAGGATTACAGAAAGGACAGATGATGACACGACCGTATTTCCGTAGAAGTCATTACTACCGGTACATTTGGCAGTCAGGAATTGAGGTGCCATTGTCAGGCGGTCAAGGGGGATTGGACCCAGGATAGCTGCCTCGTTAGACGCTGAGCTAGATGTAAGTCTGGTCCTAATCACACACTCACACCTTGATAAAGCACTCAGCAGCGTGTGAAAGACTTGGTGTAAATTCCCGACATAAATTTTACAAATACACAAGTGTGGATTTTATCCTATGTTGTTGTTGAAATAATAATAATAATCATAATAATAATAATAATAATATTATTATTATTATTATTATTATTATTATTATTATTATTATTATTATTATTATTATTATTATTATTGTTTTTATTATTATTTTGGGTCCCGATAGTACAGGCGGGTTCGTTCTTGACTCATAATCGAGAATTCTCGGTTCGAATCCCAGGCGGGACACAGCAATGGTTGGGTACATTACCTGTCACCGAATGCACGTGTTCACTTAGCAGACCTTCGGGGGTATGAATACAGACCTAACGTGTATGAATACACACTGGCTGCCTGTCCCCCGACACAATGAATTATTATTATTTTCAAATTCGATTATCAAGAACTTTGTGTTAATATTATTCTCATGTTTCCAAATTTCTTTCCAGGTAAGAGAGGTTGGCTGCTGGGAGAAGTGCATTGCTCAGAGCGTGAGTGCTTTTTCTGTCTCATTTATACGGGAAAATAATTATGCTTGAGTGCACTGCCGGAGGGATTTCTTCATGGTGAGAAATAATTACTGGCGAGTGTATGAGGACATACTAATTTGTAGATGTTGACCAGACCACACACACTAGAAGGTGAAGGGACGACGACGTTTCGGTCCGTCCTGGACCATTCTCAAGTCGACTTGAGAATGGTCCAGGACGGACCATTCGTCGTCCCTTCACCTTCTAGTGTGTGGTCTGGTCAACATACGTCAGCCACGTTATTGTGACTCATCGCCTGCATTTGTAAATTGTTCTGTATCGAGTTTTTTGTTTACACATTTGGGTACCTGCGCTGATGCCTTCCGAATCTGTCAAATTGCGCAGTTCTTATTAAGCATGATGGTTAGCTGGTTCCCCTGGAACACGATCTCCCAATCGGCTTACATCTAGGTCTCCAATTACTGCAAGGTGAACAGAGGCGAACAGTTAAGGTTCCCTGCCCAGGGCTCGAACCTAGGCCGGTAGGTATGTGCAAAAATATAGCAAAAATTTTCGATAGCAATGAAAAACAATCCCCGTTTTTAAATCGTTATCAGAGTCGGGGGTTTCCTTGCTTCGTTTAGCTGTTGTTATGCCTTTGCTGTTTTCTTTATTCTTTTTTTTTTTTGCTTCAATGCTTTACGTCTCGAGTTACCCCTCACTACTTGTCACTTCACCTCATATCACTTCACCTTCTCTCACCTCACCTGTCACTTCACCTCATGCTGACTCGTCTTCCTGTTGTGTTAAGATAATGGTCCAGGACTGAACAAAGTGTCTTCACCGTCATTACTGTGTGCGTGTGTGTGTGTGTGTGTGTGTGTGTGTGTGTGTGTGTGTGTGGTGTGTGTTGTGTGTGTGTGGTGTGTGTGTGTGTGTGTGTGTTTTCAGTCTGTTTACTTATTAAAATGTAAACATGGACGCTAAAGAAGTCCTGCGCCATCTTGGTAATTGTTGTCTCAAAGGGATGGTTGTCTATATATATATATATTATATATATATATATATATAATATATATTATATATATAATATATATATATATATGTCGTACCTAGTAGCCAGAACGCACTTCTCGGCCTACTATGCAAGGCCCGATTTGCCTAATAAGCAAGTTTCCTGAATTAATATATTTTCTCTAGTTTTTTTCTTATGATGATAAAGCTACCCATTTCATTATGTAGGTCAAATTTTTTTATTGGAGTTAACTTCTCTGATAGTGAAAAAAATCTTCCTAAACGTCTCTGTGGCTCATCGGGGTACTAAGTTTCCACTGTGTCCATTTGTTCGTGTCCCACCCGTGCTAAAGAGTTTGTCTATGTCCACACTGTCAATTCCCCTGAGAATTTTGTAGGTGGTTATCATGTCTCCTTACTCTTCTGTTTTCCAGGGATGTGAGGCTCAGCTCCCTTACAATTTCCTCGTAGCTCATACCTCTCAGTTCCGGGGCAGTCTGGTGGCATACCTCGAATGTTCTCTAACTTGTCTTGTATTTACCTAGGTATGGACTCCAGGATGGAGCTGCATACTCCAGGATTGGTCTTACATAAGCGGAATACTAGGTCCTGAACGATTCCTTACACAAGTTCTAAAGGCAGCTCTTATGTTGGCCAGTCTAGATGTCGCTGATGATATCCTTTTGATGTGGGCCTCTGGGGACAGGTTCGGTGTGATACAACCCCCGATCGTTTATTATTCTCTGTCTCTATTCTTCTCAATGTGTGTTGTGTGTGTACTCACCTAGTTGTACTCACCTAGTTGTGCTTGCGGGGGTTGAGCTCTGGCTCTTTGGTCCCGCCTCTCAACCGTCAATCAACAGGTGTACAGTTTCCTGAGCCTAATGGGCTCTATCATATCTACACTTGAAACTGTGTATGGAGTCAGCCTCCACCACATCGCTTCTAATGCATTCCATTTGTCAACCACTCTGACACTAAAAAGTTCTTTCTAATATCTCTGTGGCTCATTTGGGCACTCAGTTCCACCTGTGCCCCTAGTGCGTGTGCCCCTTGTGTTAAACAGCCTGTCTTTATCAACCCTGTCGATCCCCTGAGAATCTTGAATGTGGTGATCATGTCCCCCCTAACTCTTCTGTCTTCCAACGAAGTGAGGTTTAATTCCTGCAGTCGCTCCTCGTAGCTCATACCTCTCAGCTCGGGTACTAGTCTGGTGGCAAACCTTTGAACCTTTTCCAGTTTAGTCTTATGCTTGACTAGATAGGGACTCCATGCTGGAGCCGCATACTCCAGGATTGGTCTGACATATGTGGTATATAATGTTCTGAAAGATTCCTTACACAAGTTTCTAAAGGCCGTTCTTATGTTAGCCAACCTGGCATATGCTGCTGATGTTATCCTCTTGATATGAGCTTCAGGGGACAGGTCTGGCGTGATATCAACCCCCAGGTCTTTCTCTCTCTGACTCTTGAAGTATTTCATCTCCCAAATGATACCTTGTATCTGGTCTCCTGCTTCCTACCCCTATCTTCATTACATTACATTTGCTTGGGTTAAACTCTAACAGCCATTTGTTCGACCATTCCTGCAGCTTGTCCAGGTCTTCTTGAAGTCTCAAGCTGTCCTCCTCTGTCTTAATCCTTCTCATAATTTTGGCGTCGTCAGCAAACATTGAGAGGAATGAGTCTATACCCTCTGGGAGATCATTTACGTATATCAGAAACAGGATAGGTCCAAGTACAGAGCCCTGTGGGACTCCACTGGTGACTTCACGCCAGTCTGAGGTCTCACCCCTCACTGTAACTCTCTGCTTCCTATTGCTTAGGTACTCCCTTATCCACTGGAGCGCCCTACCTGTTACTCCTGCCTGTTTCTCCAGCTTATGCATCAACCTTTTATGGGGTACTGTGTCAAAGGCTTTCCGACAGTCCAAAAAAATGCAGTCCGCCCACCCTTCTCTTTCTTGCTTAATTCTTGTCACCTGATCGTAGAATTCTATCAAGCCTGTAAGGCAAGATTTACCCTCCCTGAACCCATGTTGATGGGTTGTCACGAAGTCTCTTCTCTCCAGATGTGTTACTAGGTTTTTTCTCACAATCTTCTCCATCACCTTGCATGGTATACAAGTTAAGGACACTGGCCTGTAGTTCAGTGCCTCTTGTCTGTCACCCTTTTTGTATATTGGTACTACATTAGCAGTCTTCCATATTTCTGGTAGGTCCCCCGTTTCCAGTGACTACTATACACTATGGAGACTGCTAATGTAGTACCAATATACAAAAAGGGTGACAGACAAGAGGCACTGAACTACAGGCCAGTGTCCTTAACTTGTATACCATGCAAGGTGATGGAGAAGATTGTGAGAAAAAACCTAGTAACACATCTGGAGAGAAGAGACTTCGTGACAACCCATCAACATGGGTTCAGGGAGGGTAAATCTTGCCTTACAGGCTTGATAGAATTCTACGATCAGGTGACAAGAATTAAGCAAGAAAGAGAAGGGTGGGCGGACTGCATTTTTTTGGACTGTCGGAAAGCCTTTGACACAGTACCCCATAAAAGGTTGATGCATAAGCTGGAGAAACAGGCAGGAGTAACAGGTAGGGCGCTCCAGTGGATAAGGGAGTACCTAAGCAATAGGAAGCAGAGAGTTACAGTGAGGGGTGAGACCTCAGACTGGCGTGAAGTCACCAGTGGAGTCCCACAGGGCTCTGTACTTGGACCTATCCTGTTTCTGATATACGTAAATGATCTCCCAGAGGGTATAGACTCATTCCTCTCAATGTTTGCTGACGACGCCAAAATTATGAGAAGGATTAAGACAGAGGAGGACAGCTTGAGACTTCAAGAAGACCTGGACAAGCTGCAGGAATGGTCGAACAAATGGCTGTTAGAGTTTAACCCAAGCAAATGTAATGTAATGAAGATAGGGGTAGGAAGCAGGAGACCAGATACAAGGTATCATTTGGGAGATGAAATACTTCAAGAGTCAGAGAGAGAGACCTGGGGTTGATATCACGCCAGACCTGTCCCCTGAAGCTCATATCAAGAGGATAACATCAGCAGCATATGCCAGGTTGGCTAACATAAGAACGGCCTTTAGAAACTTGTGTAAGGAATCTTTCAGAACATTATATACCACATATGTCAGACCAATCCTGGAGTATGCGGCTCCAGCATGGAGTCCCTATCTAGTCAAGCATAAGACTAAACTGGAAAAGGTTCAAAGGTTTGCCACCAGACTAGTACCCGAGCTGAGAGGTATGAGCTACGAGGAGCGACTGCAGGAATTAAACCTCACTTCGTTGGAAGACAGAAGAGTTAGGGGGACATGATCACCACATTCAAGATTCTCAGGGGAATCGACAGGGTTGATAAAGACAGGCTGTTTAACACAAGGGGCACACGCACTAGGGGACACAGGTGGAAACTGAGTGCCCAAATGAGCCACAGAGATATTAGAAAGAACTTTTTTAGTGTCAGAGTGGTTGACAAATGGAATGCATTAGGAAGCGATGTGGTGGAGGCTGACTCCATACACAGTTTCAAGTGTAGATATGATAGAGCCCATTAGGCTCAGGAAACTGTACACCTGTTGATTGACGGTTGAGAGGCGGGACCAAAGAGCCAGAGCTCAACCCCCGCAAGCACAACTAGGTGAGTACAACTAGGTGAGTACACACACACACACAATTGAGAGAATAGAGAGAGAGAATAAATAGAAAGATCGGGGTTGATATCACACCGAACTGTCCCAGAGGCCCACATCAAAAGGATATCATCAGCGACATATGCTAGACTGGCCAACATAAGAGCTGCTTTAGAAAATTGTGTAAGGAATCGTTCAGGACCTAGTATTCCGCTTATGTAAGACCAATCCGGGTATGCAGCTCCATCCTGGAGTCCATACTGGTAGGTAATACAAGACAAAGTTAGAGAACATTCAGAGGTATGCCACCAGACTGGCCCCGGAACTGAGAGGTATGAGCTACGAGGAAATTGTAAGGAGCTGAGCCTCACATCCCTGGAAAACAGAAGAGTAAGGGGAGACATGATAACCACCTACAAAATTCTCAGGGGAATTGACAGTGTGGACATAGACAAACTCTTTAGCACGGGGGGGACACGAACAAATGGACACAGGTGGAAACTTAGTACCCAGATGAGCCACAGAGACGTTAGGAAGATTTTTTTCACTATCAGAGAAGTTAACAAATGAAATGCATTAAGTAGTGATGTGGTGGAGGCTGACTCCATAAACAATTTCAAAACTAGATATGATAAGAGCCCAGTAGACTCAGGAATCTGTGCACCGGTTGGACACAGGACCAGAGGAGAGCTCAACCCCGCAAGCACACAATTAGGTGAGTACACACACACACACCACACACACACACACACACACACTAGTCACACACGCGTCAAAACAACGTTTCAGTCCACGGTTCGTAAATGAGTGGAACCGACTAGATGAGGAACACCACTTTCTTTCACCTCGAAGCCAATTTCCTACACACCTTCGAAGG